>JABSNV010000686.1:25000-100000 GCA_024085815.1 Flaveria linearis
TCCTCCTTAAAAAATTACATCGATTCGAGTTATCGATGGATATTAATCTTGTTGTCACCAAGATCAGGATCTTGAGCTTGATATTCTGCATCTATAGAAGCGAAATATTCCGATCAAATTTGTATTCCTTGATGGTTTAGAGTTTAGCAATCTATTTGTAGTAAAATTGTTGCGCATAGTATGAACTTAATCATTGTAATCTTCATCTCTAATTATCATCTTCATCTTGATTCATCATCTTCATCTTGATTCATCATCTTCATATGTGAACGTGAGTGGCATGTTTAATAAGGTTAATTTTAGGGATTTTAGATGAAAGAATCAGGGGGATAAACGTAGAGAGAGAAATAGAAATCATATATTTAAATTAAATAGATACCAAAAATATTGGAGGTGATTTTTATAAAAATACCCTTTAAATAAAAAGAAAATAGAAATGATTATAAATAATCTGATTGGTTAGAATTGGTTTTCTTGATTTTCTCATAATTTAGTAGTTTTCTTAGGATCCCTCCCCTATATATATATATATGTATATATATATATATATATATATATATATATATGTTTTTAATAAACATAGTTTATATCAAATACTTATAATAAAGCGGATGGTAAACGGGCAACAAGTTACACCGCAACCCCTTTTTGAATAGCAATACCTAGCATACTAAAAACAAAACATTGGCCCTTAGGGGTCGAAACATTGCTATGGATAACCCGTTGAACCCGATTCAGGAAGTTCACGGCCTCCTGGGCTAGAAAACCAAATATATCAAAGGCTAATGGAATAAAAACATGTTGATTCTCAAGTCAAATTTTCTCATGTTTAGCGACCTTGCATGATTCCGCCTTCAACGCCCCCTGTCCCGCAACAAACCCATTATCCCTGAGCCCAACCAAAGGAGAGACCCCGATAAGATCTACACAAATGTGTTTCCCCCATGCCTACCCACATATAAGAACGTCAGCTGGGCGAAGAGTAAACCTCCCCTCTCGCTGATGCGTAAGAAAGTTCACGGGAGCCTACTTTTTAGCTGAAATTTCTATCCGTTTAAGGACATTGCAAAGGGCATTCCTAACCAAAAGTAATTAAACCATGTATATTTTTTATTTTTGCCATAAGAATTACATACTATGAAAAATGCAACTTGAGGAATAGTCAGGTTATGGAGTGTGTGTTTTGGTCACCATACTTTCTAATGTTTGCAATATGGTCCCCTAAATGCCTTTCTGCATATACACCCATTTTCATAAAGAGAGGGCACCGTCTATTTGCTCTTTCCGTTTTTTGACGGTGTGTCTCGGTTGTTGTTGCAGGTAGAGGGAGGTCGTCGTCGGTGGCATCTGCATGCCACCATAGGTGGCGCCTCTTTGACGCTGGTGACCGCCGATGATGCGGTAGTTCCGGCTGCTTTTGCCTGCCGGTGGTCTCCATTGTCATGAGTGTTTTCTCTTATGGTGTATCCTGGTTCATGGGGTTGTGTCGGTTACGATCTCCGTAGATCCGATCGGTGGTTGATGTTTCCGATTTATGGGTCGCTTGGGTTCCGATGGCGGTGGATTGTGACCCCTCATCCACCTTTTAAAGGGTTTTTGGTCAGATATTTTGTTGTGAGGGAAAGGGGTTTCCGGTATAGTGCGAGGTGGCTAGGGTTTTCGAGAGACCCTTCGTGACGGGTCTGATGGCTGGGGTTGCTGCTCCTCCGCCTCCTGTGTCCACCTAAGCGCCACCTGTTTTCTCTTTGATGTCGTTATATTTTGCCCTTGCTATCGGTCATTTGATTACAAACCCTAGGTGGCGGGGATGCGGTTGCTTCTGATTTCCGGCCTCACACGGCGGAGAGTAAAACCCTAGGCGGCAATGGTTGGTCGACGGTGGTGTTGGTGCGGCCGATGCCGCCATTGCTGCCGGAGTTGGCTACGGTCATCCCAGCTCTGTTTTCTCAAACCCTACGCAACGATGGCTGGTTGGCTGATGCCGTCGATTCTCGGTATGCCCTGCATGTACAGTACTTATCGCCCTGTATGTGACAATGTTCTGGTTCTTCATGTAGGGTTTTCGTTTTTTGATTCTTATAGACCTCTAATGTTTGATGTTGATTTGGGTATTCCATGTGTTCACGAATCTGCCTGATATTGGTGGCTTCGATTCGCTGGATCACATGTTGTTGCTTTATTTTAGGTTGTTCAACCATTAGCAGATGTCGATTCGCTGATTTTTCTGGTTTGGGGATATAATAAAATGGTTGTGATGAATTGGAGAGAAAGAATCGTTGTTTTGGTGTGGCAAATACGTTTGGTTTGCATCCACAACAAGAAACCGGATCTGAGCCAAGGGTTGTAACTAGAGTTGTACTAGAGATTATCGACTTCAGAATACTGTTGCGCGAGGTCGAATTCAACTAGTTCAATTAATTATGCAAGTAAATATTCCTTGGGCAGTTATTACGTCATATGCAATGTTGTTAGGACCGGATCGGACCGGCCGGTCCGACCGGTTCGACCGGGATTCGGAGGCCTGTCCGGTCCGGTCGAGGGTGGTTCGTTTTTGGAGAGTTGAACCGGCCGGTTCGAACCGAGTCGGCGGTTGGACCGGCCAACCGGTTCGGGTCCGACCGGATTTTATTTTTTATTTTTTTTTTTTTGATTTTAGTGGGTAAAAACGGGGTGTTAAACCATAAATTAGTACTTTGTATATACAAATATAGTTAAGTTTTATATATAACTATAAAATATATGTATAAATCATATATAAATTACTTATATTTAATTACATATATAAATATAATTAAAATATAGTTAAATCCGGTCCATCCGGTCCGACCGGTCCGACCGGTCCGACCACCAAACCAGTAAGCCGTCCGGTTCGACGTCCGATCCGGTTCTGAGAACATTGGTCATATGCACACGTGTGACGATTATTTCCATTCCCAAATCATGGAAACGAATTTGACTTTTTGGCTTTTGACTTTGATGCTCATCTTCATGTGGACTCCACATGGCCAACGGTCTACTTATGCTCATAGACTTTGACGTTGTTAGCCGCAGTTTTCTTTTCTCTTGAAACATATTTTTACCAACTGACTTTATTTATTTATGTTAACATATACGGGTTTTAGGCCTGTTTAAAAGGATTCATGCTTGTGCCTCGTTGTTTGAAATTGGTTCGTTTGTAAACGAGTCAACCTCAAGCTAGATAAGCTCGTTAGTTTAGCTCAAAACCTAAATTATAATATATAAATATGGTTTGGGGTTCAAATGAAAAACAAAAAAATTATGAAAACCAATTAACCAAATCTTCACATTTAATGTATTAAGATGAATGATTTATATTTTTTTGAATATAACAATAAAAGTTGTTCTCTTGTGGGACACGTGTAGAAAAAGTCAAAAAAAAAATAAGTCATTGATATAAATGCAATCAAAGATGAAGATTTGATTTATTTATTTGGAAAATTAGAAATAAATAATCCAATCTTTATCAAATTGGCCATTAATAATCCCACCTCAAGTATTTACCAATATTGGTTTAACCTTTTCATCTTTTTTGTCTTATGGTCCCCCGTTAAAAAAACCCTAACGGAGTTAACTCCGTTATTGGTAAATACTTGAGGTGGGATTATTAATGGCCAATTTGATAAAGATTGGATTATTTATTTCCAATTTGCCAAATAAAAAAACGCCAAGTCACCGAGCCATGTAGGAGAGAGTTAACTCCGTTAGGGTTTTTTTAACGGGTGACCATAAAACAAAAAAGATGAAAAAGGTTGAACCAATATTGGTAAATACTTGAGGTGGGATTATTAATGGCCAATTTGATAAAGATTGGATTATTTATTTCCAATTTGCCTATTTATTTTTATAATTTCTCTTTTTTTTTCATTTTAACCTAACAGATACAAATATAATCTAAAGTTCTATGTATTATCAAAGTTTAAATTTCACCGGTAATCTAATATCTAAACGAGGATGGTGATATGGTTATTTAGATATTTTCTAATACAAAAAGATATAAAAGTAAAAAGATTATCATAGCCTGCAAAATACTACTATTATCTTATCATTGGTTTAACAAACTAAGATAAACAAGTATATATTTTTTTATTTTTTGTTTATATATATATATATATGAATATATGTTTAAAATAACAAAACTAAGTTTACTAAAAGTAAACAACCTGACTCATGAGTTGACTCAGTTCGGCTAATATAAATGTGTCATGCTCAAGCCTACCATTTCAGTTCGTTAAGATAAACAATCCGAAATCGTTTACAACCCTAAAGTTTATTGCAAAGATCATTGAAGAGTTATACAATTACCACATTTTTAATTTATTTATTTTTCAAATTTTTTTCAAATTTTTTTCTTGTGGTTGTTTTGGGAGGTGGTTGCTCGATCAAGGGAGTCACGTGACCATCATATTTAAAAGAAAACTAGTAAATTAGAGATTATGACTTACAAGTGTATAGCAAGTTACAAATTATGACGAAAATAATTTAGAAGTTTCAAGGTAACCCTGATCCTAGTCAACAACCTCATTACAAACTCACATGCCTTTTTACTATAAAGAATGGTGTTAACATACTCATTTCTAGGTTTTTTTAGATGAAATCTAAATTTGAAATTGAAAAAGTGGAAAATGATCAGGTAATTAAGAAAAATAACAAATAAATAGATAATATAAGGGAAAATACAATAAAAAAACTAATGTATTTTTTAGTTTTTTCTTATAAAAATCACTCTGATAAATTTTCACATATGAAAATTCACATTTTATGTTTTTTTTCATTGTAAGTCCTTTAATATTCTTTTAATCAAAAGCCTGTTAACATGTTCAATTTTTAAAAAATTATAAATTTTTTAAACAACTTGGAATTGATACACACGGTTGTTTTGCTTATGTATACTCTTTTTCCTTGCGTAACATATGATTTCTTTATCTAAGGTGGGACGATATCAATACCGTGTGAGGTGGGGAATTTCCGGTCCCGGGTGGGAACACCACCCCTCGGTCCCCGGAACGTAGACATTTTATTTGAGTGTATGCGCGGTGACTTTTCTCTAGGTTCCGTTATGCCCACCACCAAACTTTTAACCGTTAATTGGCCATTCCCCCATGGTCACATGACTGTTAATTTTCAAAAAATTACATTATTAAAATCACTACATATTTTTTATAACTCAGTATTTTTAGATTAAATTACAAATTGTGTCATTTATTAATACACGAAATTATATGGTATGTCCTTTAGTTTCAATAATTACATTCAATGTCTTTTTTTTAAAATATGTGCACACCTATTGTCCTTTACACTAACTATCAGTTATATATACACTTAACTCAGTAACGTATCTCTCACATGAGGTGCATTTTTTTCATTTTCTTTCTACATCTAATATATTAAACAAATAAAAAATTAATTATTTTATATGAAAAATAAAATTAAAAGATATCGGACCGTTGGGTAAGTCAGTGAACCCGCGTTCCTCTTACGTTCAATACCATTAAATCCATCATCTCCACTATTTGATAGCCCAATACCGATCATTTTCACCCATCTACAACATCTCACACACCATGAAACCCCTTAAACTCGAACAAACAATGATGGTAAGACTAAAATCACTAATTCACTTTTTGTATTTCGTTGTTCTTTGAATTTCTGGGTTATATTGTTTTGTGATTAACGAGCGACTAATAGTTATTTTCTTTCTTTTGCAATTATATAAGAATTTCAAAAAATCACAGGTAATCTCCAAGTTTTTGTCCCTATTGATTTTTCATTATTTGTTGGTGTGAGTAGTTTATAAAGTATTTACGTGTATTTTTTTTGTGTTTATTGATAATTTTCTGACCTTCTAAATGATTTGTGATTTAGACTTATTACTTTAGTAAATGTTATTGGAGATTGTTGTCATTAAAAGTTTTGACGATTGGTCAAATGAACACACACCAAGAGTGATTGGTTTCACCGATTTACCTAACGATCCGATATTTTTTAATTTTCTTTTTTCTTTTAAAATTTTTATTTTTTATAAATTTTTAATATATTAGACGTGAAAAAAGTGATAAAAATAGCTTCATGTGAGGAGGTACATAACTGAGTTAACTGTATATTTAGATGATAGTTAGTGTAAAAGATAATATGTGTGTAAAATCTTTTAATAAAAGGACATGGTATGTAATTATTGTTAAAAGGTGTAGCTTTCCTATCTTTATATTTATTTTGGTTTGTTTATTCAGTTCTAACCCTCTTTGTATTTCTTTGTTTTATGCTGCTGGGCTGAGCATGCTGATGGGCTGGGCTGAGGATTTGCTGGGCTGAGGCTGCTGTCTGTGGGCTCTTGAGATTGGGCTTTAGTTTGCTCCGGTTGTTGCCTTTAGGGTTTCCCTTGTTGTTATATACGAAAGGGGTCCTCTAATCAAGACAATAACCTACACACAAATCTTTTCTCATTCTCTCTCTGCGTATTCATCTCTGTTAGGGTTCATCACGTTGATGACCCGTTCTAGCTCTGTTTGAGTTTGTATTTCTAGTTTATTGTGTTGGTGTTCTTATTGTGAGAGAGTTACTGAGATCTGTTCTTCTGTAAGATCTATTGTTGATATTGTTGGATCTTGGTTCTTGGATATCTGATTATCATATTTTGACATGATATCAGAGCTACGGCTCTGATTCTCTGTGCTTCCGCTGAAATCGCTTCATTGTGAAGAGGTTATTCGCTGTGGATCGAAGATCGGGAAAACCCTAGATCTTAATCTGGGCTAATCTCGACTATCATAACATTGGGATTATCCGAAGTTCAAATCTAAGGAAGTCTGTGTATCATCTCACTTATTCTAAATATCTGCATCAGAGAGGAGGTGAAGTTAAAAGGTCACTTCATCATCGACCGCTCTTCTCGCTTGTTTCTATTGTAACCCTTGAAGGTTACAGGCCACTGATTCATCTTGGTTCATCCAGTTCTTGGGTGAACCCTCTGTGAGGAATTTCTTCTCCATCTCTATTACATTTCTTGTTGTCTTATATCTTGGTAGTTCTTTAGGTTGATTGTTGATCGGGTTAGGAGTACCGGTACTAATTGCTCAGTTGTGCCCTAGTGGGCTCCTGTGTGCATCACTTGTGTGGTTTCGTGCTGGTGTGATCTGCGTTAAACATCAGGGACTAATCCTTGATCTACCAATTGATTGGTGTGAAAACCTGGCTCTGGTCTCTGGTGTTCACTCTATGTGTGTGCTTGTGTGACCTTCATTCTATATCTGTTGGTTAAAATGGCCGAGTCTGAACTTGATAACACCAATCCTGTTAATACTATTAATACTGTCAATACTTAAACCCTAATAAGTAAACTTGATGCTAGTGATCCATTATTTTTGCATCCAAGTGATACTAGTAATCTAACCATTATCACTTTAAAACTCAAAGGTTCAGAAAATTACACTATCTGGGCAAATGCTATGAAACTGGCTTTGGAAGTGAAAAATAAATATGGATTCATTGATGGATCATGCACTAAAAATAGCAGTAATCAAACCTTGTCAAAACAATGGGACAAGTGTAACTCAGTGGTTATCAGTTGGATCTTAAACTCTTTGTCTGAAGAACTGTATACGGGTCAAGTTTACTCTAAATTAGCTTCAGAAATCTGGGCTGACCTAAAAGAAACCTATGATAAAATTGATGGATCTGTAGTCTTTTGTCTGTACCAAAAAATTAACATAACAACTCAAAATGGTTGTCCTGTGTCTGAATATTATCATAAACTAAATATCATGTGGAAACAACTAGACCAAATGCTGCAGCTTCCATCCTGTACTTGTAATGTTGTTAAGTCCTTTAATGACTTTGATCACCTCATGAAATTGATGCAATTCCTTATGGGTCTTGATAATGTGTACCAACCAGTGAGAACAAATCTTTTACTAAGAGAACCTCTACCATCAATAAAAGAAGCCTTCTCTATCATTTCCAGAAAGGAATCCCATAGGAATTCCATCTCTACATCTGGTAAATCTTAATTTGTTACATTTGTTGCAAAACCATCATAATCATTTGAAAAATTAAGTCAAAATTTTGAAAGTAAACATAGAAATTTAAGAGGATCTAATCCAAACCTAAAATGTTCTCACTGCAATAAACTGGGACACACTGTTGAAAGATGTTTTGAGATCGTGGGTTACCCACCTGGTTACAAACCTAGAGGAGGTCAGGATCAACGGACTTCACAGTCCAACAACTCAACTAGAGTCCAAGTTGATCCCTCATCCTCTTCCCCTGCGTCCATAATTACTAACTCCCTTACACCTGATCAAGTTTCTAAGTTGTTAGGATTGTTAAATAAAAGAAGCAATGAAGGTACCCATGCGTCTAACTTTGCTGGTAACTCTCTAAATTTCTCACATAATAATTTCTTTCCTAGTTACTGCTTCAGTGGAGGGGTCCAAATTCAATTGAATATGGCTGGATTATAGACTCAGGGGCAAGTCAACACATGGTAAAATCAGAAAAAAAATCTGTTAAACTCTATTGATGTGTCTAAATATAACTTTAAAGTTAAGCACCCTAATGGGTCAAGTGCTGATGTGTCTAAAATAGGTGACATAAAAATCAATGCTCAAGTTATCCTTCGAGATGTACCTGTCATACCTGAATACCATGTTAATATTATTTCTATGTATAAACTTGCTAGAGATAGCAAAATGAATGTATTTTTTGATGAAAACTCCTGTCACATACATGATTCTCACACAAAGAAAATTCTGGTGACTGGTAGTCAATGTGATGGGCTTTATCTGTTTGCTGATAAATCTAATCGTGATAAGGTGTGTTACAACAGTACTGACATGTTTAACATGTGGCACTCTAGACTAGGTCACCCTGCTGAACAAGCTCTAGCTACTCTAAATAATAAGCTAAAATTGAATAATTCTGAGTCAAACCCGTGTGAAATTTGTCATAGGGTTAAACAGCATAGGGTCCCGTTCCCTCTAAGTAATCATCAGTCAAAGAATATAGGTGACCTCATTCACCTAGATGTATGGGGTCCCTATAGGACTATCAGTAGGGAAGGTTTTAAATACTTTCTCACCTTGGTTGATGATTACTTGAGGGCTGTGTGGGTTTTCCTTATGAAACAAAAGGATGAAGTGTTCACAAACATTTAGACCTTCTTTGCATTAATAAAAAATCAGTTTGGCTCCATAATCAAAACCTTCAGGTCTGATAATGGAACCGAGTTTGTTAACCATCAAATGCAAAATTTTTGTAACAATCATGGCACTAATCATCAAACATCGTGTTCATATACCCTCAGCAAAATGGAATTGCTGAAAGGAAATATTATCACTTCTTAATGTAGCTAGAGCCTTAATGTTTCAAGGGGGTGTTCCTCTTAGGTTTTGGTCCGAATGTGTTCTCACAGCTGTATGTCTTATTAATAGGACTCCCTCTTCTATTTTAAAAGGTAAAACCCCTTATGAACTTGTTCATGGTTGTGTTCCCTCCGTTGATCATCTTTGTGTTTTCAGTTGCCTATGTTTTTCTACTGTTCTTAATCAAACCGATAATTTTCAGGTAATGCAGAAAAATGTGTTTTTATAGGATACTCTAGCAACAAAAAGGATATAAACTGTGGAGTCTTGACCAAAAACAAATTATTTTCTCAAGAGACGTCAAATTTTATGAATCAATTTTCCTTTTAAAGGAAACTTTTCTGAAACTAAATCTGACTCAGAATCTTTACTCACTCATCTTAACTTTTTTGATTTATATGAGAAAACTACCCATCACGAAGATGTAGATATCCCCGATGATGAAAGAGGGAACAATGAGAGCACTGTCCTTTGGTCTCTGCAGCTAGACTTGTGTACTGGTACAACTGATGCTGTGATTGAAAGTTAGTTACCCACTCAACCCTATACTGGTCTTGGCGGGGCAGAGGGGGTTGATGGTGAAAATGAACAAATTAATACCTTTGAGGGGTCAGATCACACACCTTGTGATTCTGTTGGTCTTAGGCGTTCTACTAGAACTTCTACACTTCCAAGAAAACTAAGTGATTTTGTAATCGAAGGGAAAGTGAAATATGGCTTAGAAAAAGTTGTTAATTACACCTACCTATCCCCTGAAAGCCTTTGTTTTACTTCCAACCTAAATAAAACAATTGAACCTAGGAATTTTAAGGAGGCTTCTACTGATCCTAACTGGGTTAATGCAATGAATCTAGAAATGGAGGCATTGCATCGGAACCACACTTGGGATCTTTTGATTTACCACCAAATCGAAAGCCAATTGGTTGTAAGTGGCTGTTTAAAATCAAGTATATATCAACCGGAGAAATAGAACGGTCTAAGGCTAGGTTAGTTGCTAAGGGGCATAGTCAAAGGGAGGGAGTTGACTTTGATGAAACTTTTTCATTTGTTGTTAAGATGGTTACTATTCGATGTGTCATTAACTTGGCTGTTCAAAATGATTGGCCATTGTTCCAATTAGACATTAATAACGCCTTTTTATACGAGGATTTAAATGAAGAGGTTTATATGCATTTACCCGAAGGGTATTATTCTGAATCTGAGACTAAAGTGTGCAAATTAACCAAGTCCTTATATGGTCTTAAACAAGCTCCACAAATGTGGAATGAAAAACTTGTTGGTGTGCTTTGTAGTTTTGGTTTCATTCAAAGTAAATGTGATCATTCTATGTTTACTTTCTTTAAGAATTTTGTGTTTATTGTTCTTCTTGTATATGTGGATGATATTATCATCACTGGTAATTGTGCGTCTAGTATCAACAAAATTAAAAGTTTGCTTCAGTCTAAGTTCTTGATCAAAGACTTAGGTTTTTTAAAATATTTTTGGGAATTGAAGTAATTAGATCTGCAGGTGGTATTTCCTTATCCCAAATGAAATACTGCATTGGATTACTTACCGAGTATGGTATGTCTGGATGTAAACCTGTTTCAATTCCTATTGACCAGAATTAAGTGATTGCTTCTCAATGTAGCAGCAATACTAAACTGCTTTCAAACATAACATGGTACCAAAAATTAGTAGGTAAACTTACCTATTTGTCTCACACTCGTCCAGACATTTCATACACTGTACATTTCTCTCAGTCGCTTCATGCATAAGCCTTCTGAAGCTCACTTGAAAGTGGCTTTAAGGTTACTTTGATATTTAAAACAGTCTCCGGGAAAAGGACTTAGGTTTAAAAAAGGTGAATCTGTTCAATTAACTGTTTATGCTGATTCTGATTGGGGAAAATGTATTGATTCTCGACGATCTATAACTGGCTTCTGCCTGTTTATGGGTTTATCTCTTATTTCTTGGAAAAGTAAACAACAGTCCACTATATCTCGATCCTCAGCTGAGGCTGAATATCGAGCCATGTGTGCTGCTGCTTGTGAAGTGCTGTGGGTTATTAATCTCTTACGTGAGTTGCAGGTTGGTTTTCATATCCCTATATCTCTGTCTTGTGATAACACTGCTGCACTGTCTATTACGGCAAATCCAGTGTTTCACGAGCGTACAAAACATTTTGAAATCGATTTGTTTTTCCTGTAAGAAAAGATATCCTCGAGTGTCATTTGCACCTCAGGTGTTAAGTCCTCTGATTAGCTGGCAGACATGTTCACCAAAGGTTTGGTGGTCAAACATCATGCTGATATGTGTACTCGGCTTGGTCTTTTTGATGAATTTGCTGTTAGAACTAGGGGGTGTTAAAAGGTGTAGCTCTCTTATCTTTATATTTGTTTTAGTTTGTTTATTCAGTTCTAACCCTCTTTGTATTTTTTTCTTTTCTGCTGCTGGGCTGAGTATATGCATGCTGCTGGGCTGGGCTGGGCTGAGGATTTGCTGGGCTGAGGTTGCTGTCTGTGGGCTCTTGAGATTGGGCTTTAGTTTGCTCCGGTTGTTGCCTTTAGGGTTTTCCTTGTTGTTATATACGAAAGAGGTTCTCTAATCAAGGCAACAACCTACACCCAAATCTTCTCTCATTCTCTCTCTGCGTATTCATCTCTCTGCGTATTCATCTCTGTTAGGGTTCATCACATTGATGACCAGTTCTAGCTCTATTTGAGTTTGTATTTCTAGTTCATTGTGTTGGTGTTCTTATTGTGAGAGAGTTACTGAGATCTGTTCTTCTGTAAGATCTATTGTTGATATTGTTGGATCTTGGTTCTTGGATATCTGATTATCATATTTTGATAATTATTAAAACTAAAGGACATACCATGTAATTTTATATATTAATAAAGGACACAATTTGTAATTTACTCTTAGATTTATCTACTCTTTAAATTATCTACTATTTAATATACTATGAGTCTGCTAGATTTTAAACTTCATAACTCATGCTCGAAAGATGAAGATACAAATACACATAATCGTTTATATGTTTGATTTTAAGATATGTTCACAGAGATGATAGTGAAGAAGCTTATAAACGATTAGTGGCACAATAATTTGTTGTTAAGCATCCAACATTTATCCAAAAAATGTTTCGAAGAAGGTTTTGAGTGGACGAAGACTTACTTTTAATGATCAACGGTCAATCAGAGACAAATTTGGAGTTCTTTCGAACCACTATAGAAGCACGGGGTCCTCAGAGTTTTACTTCGCTACAAAAATGCACTTCTCCAATATGACAACTAGCATATAGCAATGTTCAAGATTCGCTTGACGAGTACTTAACTATGTTTAAGAGAACATCACATGATTGTTTGCAACACTTTTGTGATGGTGTTATTACTTTGTATTCGAAGGAATATTTTCGTAAACCGACTTACAATTTCGTAAACCGACTTACAATGACGTACAATAATTGCACGCCGCACATGACCAACGTCATGGTTGTTTAAGGATGTTGGGGAGCTTAGATTGTACATATTAGGCTTGGAATATTGTCCAATCGAATGGCGAGGGCAATCTGAAGGATGATCACAAGCATTTGATGATAATGCTTGAAGCGGTGACGTCCGGGGATTTATGGATTTGGCATGCATTTTTTTTGGGACTCCCCGAGCTACAACGACATTAACATCCTTGCCAATCATATTTTTTTCTATGATGTTATTAATGAAACCACCTCTATGTGTCCATTTGTGGTAACCGGTGTTGAATATGAATTTGAGTACTATTTATCCGATAACTTGATATAAAATTTAGGCTAGCAATATATGACAGGTTGATTCGGTCGAGCGCTAAAGCATCTTCTCTTTTTAATTTTTATTTGTTACGTTCTATCCTCTCAAATTATCATGCCTATAAACATCTTGAATGACCACTATCGTAATAAAAAATCTTTCCTTTTATGAAGTGAAGATGCATTTAACCTCCCCTAAAAACTCAAGCATATATCGTCATGTACGTACCATGTGTTATTGCACTACATATTTCACTAACTAGTATATATATATACCAAAAACAAGGTCCTATACATGCCACGTGTAGGTACAAGGTTATCTATCCTATACTGTTATATATATCGAGACTTACGGATCAACAACAAACTCATGTTCATTTTTAACCTAGCTTATATTGTTTAAATATGAACTGCTAGAGTTGTGGGTGATGTATACACTGACGATTACATAGCTTGAGTCAATACATAAATAGGAATAAAGGTAACAAAATAATTTCTCTTTACATGTCATCAAGATTCAAGAATCTACTCGAGTCAAAGATATGGGTGACGCACACAGTGATGTATGCAAAAGACCGATAATTATTAAATGTTTGCATGTTCAGTATACGGTTCGAATGAAGCTGCTTTTCTGCATGTATTTGAAGCATGCCTATTTATATACATGTTGGTAGCATTTGAGGATATTCCCTCACAGAAATTCTAGAAGGTCCAGCTAACATGTTCTACGTGTCGATTGTGAGATTCGAGATGTATATTCTTTGAACAGTACTAGACGTTGATCGGGGCATGACTTCTTAGGACTTGAACTAGCGCTGACTGACGTGTGGTAGTTCGATCCTCGTACTGGTAAGGACTTGAACCCCTTCACGTCCATCATCCCTACGTAACCACTACTTGTGGAAAACGCCTCTTTCTCTTTTTAAAGTCAGAAACCTTACCTTTCTTATCTCGTGCATTCTCGCTCACAAACATCTTTTTCTTCATGGACCGTCTCTGTGCACCAACTTTAACAGTCTATATATATATATCCGTCCCTCGTTCCTTCATGTTGGGTTTCCGTCTTTCAACTCAGCATACGTACCTCCTAAAAGCACGTGTTGCTTATGCTCTAATTGGTGATTAGGGAGGAGGGGACACTCCTTTAAACTACCCTGGACTACCCTGAAATCCACAAATTGCACACTGACACATCACAAGTACCCTAAACTACACTGAAACACCCAAAAAGCTGGAAATGTTACCCTGAACTACCTTGGAACTTTTCTTTTAATATTAAAATAATTCAAAAGATAATTCAATTTCATTAAAAAATAATAACTACAATAATTAAAAATAAAACATTACATATTAAAAATAAAAGATTACATAATTAAAAATAAAATAGTACATAATTAAAACTAAAACATTACAAATATTAAAATTAATTTATTTCTCGTCCGAATCGAAGTACTGTAGACCTAAACTTGAAAGATGTTCGACAAGATCATATCGAAGTCGGAAATGTGTATCTTGATCATGTATTTCTGAAATAGCGTTGGCGTCAAAAACCGGTTGGACCGGAGGGTTTTTTTTTACTTTAAGCCGCGCCCAACGGTCTCTTTTTAACAGCTATATAGCCGTTACACCTCGGCTACATATCGGCGAGTGTAAACCGAGACGATGAACCTGGGTGGCTACCCGAGGGGGTGGCGGCGGTGTTACCGCCCGGGTACCACCCTTCCCGAGCCCCTTTCGGGCAGCGCCCTGTCCTCCCTTACTAATAGTAAACCTTGGACCTCTCTCATCTACACTTAATTGTCGTGATAGTAAAATTAACGAATTTGGTTGCACCCCTAAGATTATACAGAAACTTTTGTAGAAAACTTAAAATCAAACTTGGATAATCTAAGAGTCGTGAAAATCACTTTCAGATCGAAATTATTTGGTGGTTCACCCGAATAAATCAATCGGATATAACTCAGACGAAATCAAGAACTAGTATGTATTATTGTGTGATTGTTGAGAGAGTGACAAAAAATGATGTTGGAATTCGATTTCAGGGGGTCCAAGAAACTGCCGTTTGGCGGTTTTTATTTTCAATTCAAATAGACTAAAAATACGTCTTTATTCCAAGAAATTGCCGTTTGACAGCTCGACCCTAGCTAGGAGCTCCACCCCTTGAACCTCGTCAGGGGCTGCCGCCCCTTGGAACCTTAATTATTAGGTGTTTTGCCCCTAAGGAGATTTTCGATATCGAAGATTATAATAAACTTAAACAAGTGTATACTTTATTCTTCCTGACTAGCTTATTTAATAAATATTATGATTATATTGCTTATTAGTTAATTTAATTAAACTAAAAATATCTAACATTTATAAAAATTTAAATTGATACAAAAGTAACTTGTAATCGTAAATTAAGCGAGTGAGGATGAATTACAAATTAGACTAATATTAGATTACTTCATTTGCACTCAAACTAACAATGGGTTGACGCGTGTTTATTCGAATTGCTATATAATATAGGAGATATATTATTTTCCTTAGACATTATTATTTTATCAAGTAAATTAGGAGAGTGAATAATGGTGGGCACTTGTTAATTTATATTTTGTTATTTCTATTTTGTTATTTCTATTTTGTTTAGCTGCTAAATCCTGGGAATAAATTGACTGTTGACTCGTTTCTATTTCTGTAAAGAAATCAGATCTGTATTATATTCACCACTTCATGTGGGATACACAATCCCTCCCCCACCACTTTAGAAATAAATTATACAATTTGTATAATTTTCAAAATATTATTTTATTTAACCTTCTAAAAGTATATGTATTCTTCAACTATTTATAAAATACAATGATTAACGAAAACTAATCAAATCACATCTTCTAGTCACGTTAAAATTATTATAACAATAACTAGGAATTTGAAAATTCTATTCGACTCCCCAATATATTGTTGTATATATGGGAAGCCAAAATGTACAAATTAAGGTCGTCACAAAAATTATTTTTTAAACAAACACAATTTTTTTACTATGTGATATAACTATTAACTTATTAAGATACGGTCATGTAAAGCCTACATGAAAACGAAACTTATATGCTTGTTATTTCTCTTTTCATGTCATCAGAAAACTATGGGTTCATGATGCGTTTGTCGCAAGATATAGCGTCGGACATCTCATGCGGATTATTCATATTTTAGATAGTGTATAAAAATGGTTCAGAGATGCTTAGTTGATTTGTAATTTACCTTTAAGACGGCATTATGATGTTTTGTTTGTTAACTTAAATTAGAATGAATTTGTTTCTATTGGAGATAGTAATGAAGGTTAAGGTCATCTAAAAGTCATCACGTATCCCATTAGATAATTTCTTTTTGTTAACTTAATACGAGAAAACTGGTTCTTAACGACAAAATTACCATCAATGGAAATGTCCATGAGTGATCTTTGACGTATTAGTGATGGATAGATAATTTCATTAAAAAAATGAAAAGTTGCTTATTACTGACGGATAGATTAATTTATAAAAGAATTAAAAAATTACTCTTTAAATAATCCACCACACATCCGGCTCCTACGACCCATAATCACTAACAGATTAGCAACTAATTTTATGAATGATTTTGGATTAAGTTTGGTCCAAGGCATTTTAGTTGTTGTTATTGAGCTCAAATTTATATTGTGACAGGTGACTTATCGAAAATTGTTAAGGTAGAATTCAGATGAGGTACTTTTCATGACGTAAAAGCATATATGGTTTGGTATTCTCGTGTTCCCTGTATTAGTTATGTTATGTATTTCTTGTCTAGCAGAAACTAATCAAGCTCCGTACGATCTTCCAGAAGTGGAAGCTGGAAGCTGAATGTTGCATGCTATAATGTAGAATATGCGTGGGATGCGATTTTTAATAGTTAACCGTTGGCGAAAGCCAATGTCCCGGTATCCTGTTGTTGGTTGAATAAAATTGTGAGAGCCTCTAGCCTTCTATTATCCATCTACAATATTCATGATGATTAGTCCTCTTAGAGCATTCACAATCCATCACACATCTCCATTTTTATAATTACACTAAATCATATTTTATTGTGTATTTGTGTTTTTACAAGCTTTACTCAAAATATATACGGACATTCTAATTATATTTCATTATATTTAAAAAATAGTTTAGTATAGAAAGTTTTATTATTACATGTAAAAAATATAACTATGTGAAAGTATAGGTATAAGAATTTGTAATCACTGAAGATAAATTTTATGGCTAAACATAAGAATTTGCGAAAGTATAGGTATAACTATGGCTAAACATCATGTTTAATAGTTTTTTTAATGGCTAAACATCGAAATTGGTTGAAAGAAATTTACCTATGCCACTATGCTAGAGTATTTTTTTTAATTTTAACAGTTGGACTCATAACGTTTATTAAATGTAAGTACTTGGTTTAAGAGAACTCACCCCATTAAGAAAGTATTTTTCAGATTTAACCGCTGACTCATCACTTGTAACCAATGTTTTTAGCTTTAACTATGTTGATGGTATTACTAACAACATTAAAAAAGGGTCTTAATAAATAGACACCTACTTTTTTAAATCGACACCCCCCTATACGCCGCGTATGGGTCCATACGCGGCCCATGCCCGGCGTATAGGTATCGACCATTAATGCGACATTAATGACTGACACTCGACGTCACATCAGTTTACCTATACGGGGCGTATAGGTCCATACGCCACGTATAGGTCGGTGTCAATTTAAAAAAGTATATAAGCTATACGCCGCGTATGGACCCATACGCGGCGTATAAATCCTCTTTCTCATTTTAACACACACTTCGAAAAAAAACTCTCTCGTATAGCCCGATACTACACGTATTGTTCTTCGATTTTTCTACATCCAGGTATGTATTATTGTTCCAACATCATTATTATGTTAATCGTTCACTGATTTAAACGTTAAAGTAGTGTTTTATGCCTTATAATGGGTGATTTAAAAACTGGTAGATATAACTATACGCTACTACAGCCCGCGTATAGGGCTATACGCAGCGTATAGTTCTATAGTTGGGGAAGAAGACCCATAGGTGGGTACCCTATACGCGGCGTATAGCTCTATACGCGGCGTATAGGGGGGGTGACCATACGTGACTTGTGGCCCATACGTGGGACCCTATACGCGGCGTATAGGTCTATACGCGGCGTATAGGGGCGGGGTTGACCTATACGTGGCCTATGACCCATACGCCGGTACCCTACACGAAGCGTATAGCTCTATACGCGGCGTATAGGGTAAATATATATATACAAATACATATATATGTATATACACATATACATACACATATACATGTACATACACATATACATGTACATACACATATACATGTACATACACATATACATGTACATACACATATACATGTACATACACATATACATGTACATACACATATACATGTACATACACATATACATGTACATACACATATACATGTACATACACATATACATGTACATACACATATACATGTACATACACATATACATGTACATACACATATACATGTACATACACATATACATGTACATACACATATACATGTACATACACATATACATGTACATACACATATACATGTACATACACATATACATGTACATACACATATACATGTACATACACATATACATGTACATACACATATACATGTACATACACATATACATGTACATACACATATACATGTACATACACATATACATGTACATACACATATACATGTACATACACATATACATGTACATACACATATACATGTACATACACATATACATGTACATACACATATACATGTACATACACATATACATGTACATACACATATACATGTACATACACATATACATGTACATACACATATACATGTACATACACATATACATGTACATACACATATACATGTACATACACATATACATGTACATACACATATACATGTACATACACATATACATGTACATACACATATACATGTACATACACATATACATGTACATACACATATACATGTACATACACATATACATGTACATACACATATACATGTACATACACATATACATGTACATACACATATACATGTACATACACATATACTTGTACATACACATATACATGTACATACACATATACATGTACATACACATATACATGTACATACACATATACATGTACATACACATATACATGTACATACACATATACATGTACATACACATATACATGTACATACACATATACATGTACATACACATATACATGTACATACACATATACATGTACATACACATATACATGTACATACACATATACATGTACATACACATATACATGTACATACACATATACATTTACATACACATATACATGTACATACACATATACATGTACATACACATATACATGTACATACACATATACATGTACATACACATATACATGTACATACACATATACATGTACATACACATATACATGTACATACACATATACATGTACATACACATATACATGTACATACACATATACATGTACATACACATATACATGTACTTACACATATACATGTACATACACATATACATGTACATACACATATACATGTACATACACATATACATGTACATACACATATACAGTACATACACATATACATGTACATACACATATACATGTACATACACATATACATGTACATACACATATACATGTACATACACATATACATGTACATGTACATACACATATACATGTACATACACATATACATGTACATACACATATACATGTACATACACATATACATGTACATACACATATACATGTACATACACATATACATGTACATACACATATACATGTACATACACATATACATGTACAAACACATATACATGTACATACACATATACATGTACATACACATATACATGTACATACACATATACATGTACATACACATATACATGTACATACACATATACATGTACATACACATATACATGTACATACACATATACATATACATATACATATACATATACATATACATACACATATACATATACATGTACATACACATATACATATACATTTACATATACATATAAATATTCATAGACATATACATAGACATAGACATATACATATACATGTATATACATATATATGTATATACATATGTACATATATATGTATATATATATGTATATACACATGTACATACACATATACATACACATACACATACACATACACATACACATACACATACACATACACATACACATACACATACACATACACATACACATACACATACACATACACATACACATACACATACACATACACATACACATACACATACACATACACATACACATACACATACACATACACATACACATACACATACACATACACATACACATACACATACACATACACATACACATACACATACACATACACATACACATATACATACACATACACATATACATACACATAGACATATACATAGACATATACATATACATATACATATACATATACATATACATAGACATAGACATAGACATAGACATAGACATAGACATAGACATAGACATAGACATAGACATAGACATAGACATAGACATACACATAGACATACACATAGACATACACATAGACATACACATAGACATACACATAGACATACATATAGACATACACATAGACATACACATAGACATACACATAGACATACACATACACATACACATAGACATACACATACACATACGCATACGCATACGCATACGCATACGCATACCCATACGCATACCCATACGCCTACGCCTACGCATACGCATACGCATACGCATACGCATACGCATACGCATACGCATACGCATACGCCTACGCCTACGCCTACGCCTACGCCTACGCATACGCATACGCATACGCATACGCATCCGCATACGCATCCGCATCCGCATCCGCATCCGCATCCGCATCCGCATCCGCATCCGCATCCGCATCCGCATCCGCCTACGCCTACGCATACGCATACGCATACGCATACGCCTACGCCTACGCATACGCATACGCATACGCATACGCCTACGCATACGCCTACGCATACGCCTACGCCTACGCCTACGCCTACGCCTACGCCTACGCCTACGCATACGCATACGCATACGCCTACGCCTACGCATACGCATACGCATACGCATACGCATACGCATACGCATACGCATACGCATACGCATACGCATACGCATACGCATACGCAGACGCAGACGCAGACGCAGACGCAGACGCAGACGCAGACGCAGACGCAGACGCAGACGCAGACGCAGACGCAGACGCAGACGCCGACGCAGACGCCGACGCCGACGCCGACGCCGACGCCGACGCCGCCGCCGACACCGCCGCCGACGCCGCCGGCGACGCCGGCGGCCGCCGCCGCCGCCGCCGCCGCCGCCGCCGCCGCCGACGCCTGCGACGACGCCTGCGCCGACGCCTGCGCCGACGCCTGCGCCGACGCCTGCGCCTACGCCTGCGCCTACGCCTGCGCCTACGCCTGCGCCTACGCCTGCGCCTACGCCTGCGCCTACGCATACGCCTACGCATACGCATACGCATACGCCTACGCATACGCATACGCATACGCATACGCATACGCATACGCATACGCATACGCATACGCATACGCATACGCATACGCATACCCATACCCATACCCATACCCATACCCATACCCATACCCATACCCATACCCATACCCATACCCATACCCATACCCATACCCATACGCATACCCATACACATACGCATACGCATACGCATACACATACGCATACGCATACGCATACGCATACGCATACGCATACGCATACGCATACGCATACACATCACTACACACATACACATACACATACACATACACATACCATACACATACACATACACATACACATACACATACACATACACATACACATACACATACACATACACATACACATACACATACACATACACTACACATACACATACACATACACATACACATACACATACACATACACATACACATACACATACACATACACATACCATACACATACACATACACATACACATACACATACCATACACATACACATACACATACACATACACATACACATACACATACACATACACATACACATACACATACACATACACATACACATACACATACACATACACATACACATACACATACACATACACATACACATCACATACACATACACATACACATACACATACACATACACATACACATACACATACACATACACATACACATACACATACACATACACATACACATACACATACACATACACATACACATACACATACACATACACATACACATACACATACACATACACATACACATACACATACACATACACATACACATACACACACATACACATACACTACACATACACATACACATACACAAACACATACACATACACATACACATACACATACACATACACATACACATACACATACACATACACATACACATACACATACACATACACATACACATACACATACACATACACATACACATACACATACACATACACATACACATACACATACACATACACATACACATACACATACACATACACATACACATACACATACACATACACATACACATACACATACACATACACATACACATACACATACACATACACATACACATACACATACACATACACATACACATACACATACACATACACATACACATACACACACACACACACACACACACACACACACATACACAGACACACACACATACACACACACACACATACACATACACATACACATACACATACACATATACATATACATATGTATATGTATATGTGTATATATATATACGTATACGTTGTTTTTGACCTATTTGTTTTCTTATGCAGATATGTATTCCGATTCTGATGTTGAGGCTGACGTTGTTGACCATATTGCTGAGCATCCTTTGCTGCAGTTTGAGGCCGGTTCCATCGAGCACGCTAAGTGCTCAAAATTTATACGTATGAAGATCGGTCATCAAAAGGCCGTAGATTGGGAGGTTATGGCCGAGCTAGGAGAGCGCGATCGTCTTGCTGCTATTATCGGAGAAGATACGCCGTGGAGACGTCTCTTTGAGATCGCGTTTTTACCATCCTACCTTGAGCTGACTGTGGAATTTTTATCCACATTTACCTATATTCGTCCTGACGAGATGGAGGAGGACGATGAGCGCTCCGAGATTTCTTTTATGCTTTGTGGACATGCACATCAGATGTCCATTGAGCAGTTTGCCGTTCTCTCGGGGCTGTATTTTGAACCGGAGACTGTTACCCCTCTGTTCACCGAGGGTATTACTGAGATGGAGGAGAGTCGATTGAGAGAGTGGTGGCCTCAGATTGTCGGAGGTCCGTTTCAGAGGACTAAAGGCAAGGTCACTAGCATTCGAGATCCTCTCATCCGTTATCTGCATCGTATGATCACCACGTCTATCACGGGACGTGGCAAGAGTCGAAAGTGGTGTACCATTCCCGACTTATTTTACTTATACTGTTTGATTATGGGGACCAGGTGCAACCTGGCGAGATGTTTGGCGGAGTATTTTGCTTCGTATTATCATCGGTAGGAGCGAGGAGCAGTGTACGGCGGCGCGTACATCACGGTGATTGCCCGAGCTTTAGGTTATCTTCCTCGGCATCTTGGTGATGTGTCTCCGTTGATAGAGCCGGTGAGATTAGATCGTCGTACGCTATTCGGCATGCGTATTATACGCCAGTTTCCGGGTGGCATACGATTCTCTCTTCGACCCGGGGAGATCTGGCAGCCTGCACCTGTTCAGCAGCTCGGCATTGCCGATCCACAGCAGCAGCATGGGCAGCAGCATGATCAGCCACCACCCGATGAGCAGCCACATGATCAGCCGCCACCTCAGCCACATCAGCCGCCATTTTAGCCACAGTTCCCGCGACATATTTATAGAGATGTGAGGCTGCCTGCACGTATGGAGACATTTATGCAGGACATTTCTAGGAGTTTACGGCAGCAGAGTCGTCGGCTCGATCGAGTTGAGGATCTTATGGAGTGGCACGTTCAGCTAGAGATTGCGCGAGCCCGTGCTGCTGGTATTGATCCTCCGGAGTTGCCACCGCCTCGACATTACCCTGACTCCCTGTAATTTTTATAGCATTGTAATTTTTATTTTGTTATGTAATTTAAAAACTTTGTTATTTATATTATCAGTTTATGTTTATCTTATATGTTTATTATCAGTTTATGTTTATCTTATATGTTCATACGCAAAAATCTTTACACATATACAACACACATACATACATACACACATACATACATAAACACATACATACACACACACATACATACATACATACATACATACAGACATACATAAACACATACATACACACATACATACGTACATACATACATACATACATAAACACATACATACACACATACATACACACATACATACACACATACATACACACATGCATACATACATACATACATACATACATACACACACATACATACATACACACATACATACATACACACACACATACATACACACATAAACACATACATACATACAGACATACATACATACATACATACATACATACATACATACATACATACATACATAAACACATACATACATACATACATACACACATACATACATACACACATACATACATACACATATACATACATACATACATACATACATACATACATACATACATACATACATACATACATACATACATACATACATACATACATACATACATACATAAATACATACATACATACATACACACACATACATACATACATACACACATACATACCTACACACATACATACATACATACATACACACATACATACCTACACACATACACACATACACACATACATACATATATACATACACACATACATACATGGATACATACATACATACATGCATGCATACATACATACCTGCATACATACCTACATACGTACGTACGTACCTACATACGTACGTACATACATACGTACGTACATATACGTTAAAATAACAAAAATGTACGTACATACACGGTCGGTTAATGAGTTATAAAATATAACTTACACGCAAAATTTATACGCAAAAATCTTTAAAAAATATACGTTAAAATAACACAAATCAACCCACCCTATACGCCGCGTATGGGCCCATACGCGGCGTATAGGTGGTCTCATACATGAAAAGCGAGTAGGTAGCTATACGCGGTGTATGGGTCCATACGCCGCGTATAGCTGTCGGTGCTGCAGTCGGGGACCTACCCACTTGTCATGTACGGCACCGACCTATATGTGGAGTATGGACCTATACGCCCTGTATAGGTCCCTTTTTCGTTGTGTATATAAAGGGTGGCAACGTATTCGCGCACTCACAAAAAAACGTAAAGGTTCGAATTCGCAAATTCGATCGTTTGTGATTGATGCTTAGATTCAAGATCGCAAGAAATTTGGGTTTTGTGGTTCAACATTTTCTTCTCGCAAATAATTTACTCGGTAATACTATATATTCTTACTTCAGTAAGTATTTACATACATATATACATATATCTGAATTGGATACTTAAGAATCATTTCAACTGACTCGAGTTCCATCGGTGTTAGTCGGTTACGGTTAAACTGAATAATTTTCAAGATTTTCATCGTAACCGACTAATGCCGTGGAAACCGAGTTAGTTGAAATGATTATTAAGTAATCAAGACATTTATGTGTACGTAAGTATGTATATAAATGAAATAAGAGTTATAGTTTACCTAAAAATTATTTTGAAGAAATAGTTGACTCACGTAACCCTATTTTCTTTTCAAGTCATGCGCGTAAATAGTGCTCATTCGCCTGAACAAAGGTCCTGAGCACTATACGTGGCGTATGGACCCATACGCCACGTATAGTGTATAGTGCTCATACGCCCAGTGCTCATGCGCCCAAGGCTTTTGCACTATACGTGGCGTATGGGTCCATACGCCACGTATAGATGTCAGATGTACTGTTTTGTACCATGTATGATTACAGGCAACGTATGGGCTCATACGGGGCAAACGTGGCAAGAGTATACGCAGCGTATAGACCCATACGCAGCGTATAGACCCATACGCTGCGTATAGACCCATCGATGAGCTAGTCTGTTGGGCTGTTAATAGAGGACGTGATAATGGTTATGTTATTATTACACGAAGTTCAAAGAAAAAAGAAGGTCAGGTCGTAAAGGTGTGGCTTATCTGTGATCGTGCTGGCGAACACAAAAGTAAAGCAACAGTTAGATGATCTGGTAGCAAAAAAATCGGATGTCCTTTTAAATTAGTAGGGATATACGACAACAAACGTCGTTCGTGGAAATTAGAGGTGCGAAGTGACGAACATAACCATGATCCTGCTCAACATATGGAGGGGCATCCTTTTGTAAGAAGATTTTCTCAAAACGAATACAATTTGGTGGAGCAGCTTACTGATCAGAACATGGAGCCTCGTAGCATCTTATCAGCTATTAAAAAGCAAAATCTTAATAACGCATCAATAACCAGAGACGTATACAACGCTCAATATAAGATAAGAAGTGAAAGAAAAGTCGGTGAAACACCAATGCAAGTCTTAGAAAACCTTTTATCTATTAAAAGGTACGTTTATTACACCCGAGAAGATCCCGATACAAATGCCGTAGAAGATATATTTTTTTGTCATCTTAAATCATACGACACTTGGCGTGCATTTCCGCACGTGCTGATGATAGACGCTACATATAAAACAAACATGTACAAGCTTCTGTTTGTTCAGATTGTTGGTGTGACCTCCACACACAAGACATTTTGTGTTGCTCATGCGTTTATTAGCAAAGAACGGGAAGATAATTTTGAATTAGTGCTTAATAGATTGAAAGATACGTTAAACAAGTGTATGGAGCCGCGCGTCATAATAATAGACAGAGATCTCGTTTTAATGAACGCATGTGTTAATGTGTTTCCGAATGCTTCAAAGTGTTTATGCAGGTGACATATTGATGAAAATATCGTGAAACACTGTAAAGCAAGTTTTACGAAAGATGACTGGAGAAAGTTTAAATATGCATGGGCACGTTTGTGTGAGTCTCCCACGGCGGAGATTTACGAGTATAACTATAACCTTCTTTACGAACGACTAGTTGAAGCGAATCGAGAAATAAGTTTTTCATTACATACATACATACAATACTGTTCAATATATAATTTAATTATGCTTTATTATATTTTCAGAAGTATTGTCATATATAAACAAAAACTGGTTAGAGAGATACAAAGAAATGTTTGTATCAGCCTGGACTAACTCGAACCGTAATTTTGGCCAACACACAACAAATAGGGTGGAGAGTCAGCATGCAAATTTAAAAAGATATCTTAAATCAACAAATAGCTCACTGGATAGACTTGTGAAGTTTGTAGATCAATTGGTGAACGCACAAGAGGTAAATTTAAAAGAAAGCTTTGAGACAAGCAAAATTAAAACAATGAATCATCATAAACTTCCGCTATTTGATTACTTAAGAGGCAAGGTTTCACACATAGCTCTTGATTTATTAGTTGCCGAAAACACTAAATTGCGTGTGATGCGCTCTGCAAATGCAACATGTGGTTGTCATCTTTTCACTAGTTGTGGCTTGCCTTGTGCTTGTCGGCTGGAAAAATATGAACATTCTGGTAATAGCCGCTCCATCATTATCATTTTTCTATTAAAGTAACAAATTATATATTAATTTATACATTTTAATGCAGGCAATAAAATTCCATTAGATGCAATTGACGTATTTTGGACGAAGCTTGATAAAATTAAACCATCATATATGTTGGATGAAAAAGTTGATGTTGAAGAAGAAATGGAACGGGTGAAACAATAAATAATGACACAACCCACAGCTGTAAAATTTAGTTTGGTGGAAAAATAAAAAAATTGTGTATCCATGGAAAAAATAACAAAAAAGCGCCTGTTGTTCAAACAGATATTCGCGGTCGTCCAACGTTAAAGGTTCTACAACAAAAGTATGACACTCAACAAAGTACGTGCGACATGCCGAGACATAGCTCGTTTATGGCGTCTCACATTTCCGGAAGAACAAGTTCAGCTGTAAAGCCTCAGAAGCCTGCCATGCAACGTAGTCGTTCAACGTCTTCTAAAGTATCACAGGGTACTAATGAGTTTTCATCGATTGTCGGAGATCGCCAATTAAACAATATAAACAGGTTAAAAAATTGGATTCCATCAATCTTTCATCAGTATATTTCACGTATACGAGATGTCCGACCCGATGGGAATTGTGGTTTTCGATCTATAGCTTTAGGCTTAGGGTTGACGAAAATAAGTGGATGTATGTGCGGACACAACTTTTAGAAGAGTTGGACAGATATAAATTGGAGTACAGAGAAGTTTTAAATACTTTGTACTCCGAACAGTATAACGAATTACGTCACACTATCGATTGGTAAAGTGTGGAACCTGCACCAGAAGAACATTGGATGAAATGCCGTATACGGGAATAGTGGTTGCTCAAAAATTTGGGGTTATTCTTCATTTACTAAGCAATAATGGTTGTCAAACATTTTTCCCATTATGGGCTGATCTGAAAACTGTCATGCCTCATCATGTCGTGTCGATTGTTCATGTCAACAATAATCATTTCGTCCACGTTAAGTTAGAAGGAGATTATCCGATGCCAACATTAAGTAATCTTTGGATTCTTAACCGAAGCGTACGTGCTGCAGAATGGGAGATTATGTATAGGATTCGTATCTCGGAATACAACGCAATAATAGATAATAACCGAGAAGCCCCAGCTTATATAAATTTATTTTAATTCATAATTTGTAATATGCGAATTATATATTTTAATTTTAATTTTATTATTGTATTCGTATTATTTAATATTAAACTGTTTAAATAATTTTAATTCAAATTATGTATATATTAAAATAAAAAATCAAAATAAAAAAATAAAATATCTTTTAACCTTTCAAAATATCAATATTAATATATATACATATATATATATATATATATATATATATATATAAACTCAAAAAATTAAAATATATATATATATAAGCTATACGCCGCGTATGGACCCATACGCGGCGTATAGCTCCTCCACGTATGGGTCATAAGTCACGTATGGGTCATAAGTCAAGTATGGGTATAAAATGTCAAACCCTATACGCCGCGTATAGGGCATAAAACGTCAAATCAACAACGCACCCTATACGCCGCGTATGGACCCATACGCGGCGTATTGGGTATAAAACGTCAAATCAACAACGCACCCTATACGCCGCGTATGGACCCATACTTTACGTATAAGATGCAGGGGTGTTGATTTAAAATTAAGGGGGGCCTAAATAAAGGGACCCTTAAAAATGGATGTAGCCGTCATCACATAATACTATAAAAATAATATTTGATAGCTTAATAACGAAATTTGAATTGGACTTGATGTTGATATGCTGCTACCTACTTCCCAAGAAAACAGGTTCTCCGAAATAATTAAATAAGGAATATCGAAATCTATTTTATTTCTATTTTATTTTTTGGACCATGAACACAGTGAAAGCATTCACAATCGGTTGCTATCCATATTTTTATAAATCAAGAAAAGTAAAATAAAAGAGGACTTAAATCTATAAAATGTGAAAAATAATCTTAATGATCAATTAATGGTTGAAATCAAATTATAGAAAACAATTTGTTAAAAGTTATTTTAGGTATATCCGCTTTTGCTGACTTTTTTAAAGTTTTTTCTTTTTTTAAACATTCATAACTTTTATATTCGACATCACTTATTTCATAAAAGTTACACCATGACAACAAACGTTTTTATCCTCAAAACGAGTAAAGTACCATTATATAAATAGATAGTAATTTTTTTACATTAAGCTCATAATGGTTTGTACCTATCATTTTGTTTCTAGTGCAGTTCATTGTTTATTTTTACTAGTTATTATGTTTTTCTAAAGTGATAAATTCTTAAAAATGTAATTGTGAAGTACCACTGTTATGTATTTTTACTATGTAAAACACAATGATAAATTAACAACCAATTAATCTACTACATTAAAAACAATGATAAAATAACAAAAAATAATATAAAACATAAAACATAATAAACAAAAATATAACGAATGATAAAAATTTATGATACAATGAAGGTATTAGACACAATAAGTTGAGTTATCTGACAAAATGATCAAAATATCCATTTAAAACAATAGAAGGACACGTGTTAAGACACAATCATTCTTATACTTTTTAGATTAAATATATTTTTTTTACTATAAGCCTACTATTATAATTTAACTATAAATTATTTTTTCAATTTTTTTTTCGTTTTTCAAAATCTTTCACATCTTATTTCATGTATCTGTTACTATTTCAATTAAATAATACAACTTTATTCTCGTTTTAATAGTTTTTTTGTTTCTTCATTCACAAAGACTTATAAAAATATTAAGAATTGTACATGATGATAAAACGTGAACCCCAAATATTAGCGAATATTATATTTTCTCTAAAAATTTAGAGGATAGAGATAACATAATTTTCTATAGTTTTCGTAATATCATATATGAACAACTTTTTTATAGAGAACCCACTGTAAATATTCGTATGTCTAAAATATGATATAATAAATAATGTAAAATATCATAACAACTATCTATTTGAAGTACCCTTTTTAAATATTCAACTAGTTAAGGTATGAAATAGGAGTGCTGTAACTTAAAATATACCTAGTTGTTCTATTTATTTTTGGGAGAGCATATATAATAAAATGTGATATAATAAATAATGTAAAATATCACAATAACTTATCTATTTGAAGTACCCTTTTTAAATATTCAACTAATTAAGGTATGTAAATAGGAGTGATGTAACTTAAAATATAGCTAGTTGCTCTAGTTTATTTTTGGGAGACCATGCATATCATTTGGGTAGGGTTAACTTAAATTTTTTTATGAGAATAATAAGAACTCGTAAAAAGTAGTAAAAGATTAATATTTTATCTAGATATAAATCATTATTTTTAAAATATAATATCATCAAATGAACTTATGTGTGTTAGTTTACATGTATTTATGTATTTTAAAAGTTTATAAATGTGTAAGCTTACTATTTACATTTATGTTAAATTTTAAAATATATGAATACACGTAAGTTATCAAATATAAACACATATAATAATATTAAATTTATTAATAATGTTAGCACTGTAGTTAGAATTATGTTTTTTTTTTAATTTTATTTTTCTTGATTTTCAAAGTTGTAAAAAATTTAAGAGTTCTTATTTGATCTTATTTTATATTATTATTTGTTCATATATAAATATTGTTCTAAAAAACTACTCTAAAGTGTTCGACTCATTTTATAGCTTTAAATTACTTTCAAGAAAATTATAACCTAGTTTGATGCGATCTAGAATAGATTCATCAAACTATATTTGTTATAGAATCTTAAACATTAAACGTTGGTATTTATGCCTTTTATTTATAAAAAGTCATTTAGTGTTCTGTCATAAACTAACACGAATACAATTTTAATTACATTAACAAAACCTACCGTGTGCCAAAAGTTTATGCTAAACCATACCTTAACACAAACACTGTAAAATTGGTGAAACAAGAGGGATTAAACTGTAATAACCATATAGTTTGTTGCTTTTCATAAACAATAACAATTTATATTATGTCCAAACCGACTGCTATAACCGTATGTACATTACGCTTTCGCTATTGTACCCAGATGGTGAAGGGAACCTAGCTGAGCTTCAATCTATACATAAACACAAAGCTACAAGCTGGTTCCTCAAGTTTTACCTAATATCATAAATAACCCAAAACCTTTAAAAATTACCAAACCCCCCACACCACCACAAGACGTCTGAGGTCTGATTGAGATTTTCGCATGTACACCATCATAAGATGTCCTAGTGGTAAGATGTCATTCTTCAGGCTTGTGTCGCCAGACTCACGGCACTTACGAATGTCCCATGGAAACCATACGGAACCCTCGATGGCAGCTTCACCGTCGCCTCTAACTGTAATGTGATCGCATTGACGATTTGAAGCTCCGACTCCGACGTCTTCTCGTCATGTACAAATGACAAAATGTGCCCGTCGTCCTCGCTCTCACCGCCCTCTCTAGGAAGAAACATTGGCTCGCCACCATACTTCTCCTCACCATAGATAAACTTCTTCATTTCGCCGGTGAAGAGGTCGACTTTAGCGAAACCAGAGACCTTCGGCCACGGCTCCGCAACCGCAAGATACGCGTACTGCGATCTCCGGCCTAGAAGGCGTTTATTCACCATCCCCGCCTCCAAATTGACGTCGTTTTCCGGCGAGATGATCGCCCGACGAGTAGACTCTCCGGTGGCGAGATTAAGCCTTATCTCCGACAACACGCTCCTCAATTCCTCATCGCTTTCGTTGAATATCGAGTCCGCCGGAGTCATACATGATCCGATCACCACGACTTCATCGGACTCGGGTTCTTCCCAAGCATTCCATAGGTGAAAACAGAAGCAATCAGGAACTTCAACCCACTTCATACCGGAATCATCGCCGGAGGATTTATCAAGAACCCCAAATCTTGAAACTTTCTCCTTATCATACACCACCGGAGACCCACCGGTGATCATCTCCGACATCTTGAACACCACCTGATGATCCGGCACCACCACAAAATTCTCCGTAATCGCGAAATCATGAACCATCGTCGGCCCCCCTAAATCGATCGCAACATCTTCCGATTTCACCCCATTAGGTGAAAATCGAAAGTACTTCAAATACGGCTTCTGAATCACATCATAACTCAGAGCAAAAAGCTCACCGGAAACAGGGTCTAACTTCGGGTGAGCGATCATCGTCGATTTCAATTGATCGTCAAAATTGTATCTTCCCACCGTCTTCAAATCACCAGTGGGGGTGATTTTCACTTCATAAGGTAAATCATCCTCTGACATCGCTAACAAACGATTGTTGAAATACACCAAACCAGCGTTTGCAACTCCAATGCCCTGACTATGATCGACTAACCCACACAACCCACGAGCGTAAAACAGGAGCAATTTCGCGATGCCGGAGTGACCGTGAAGCTCTCCGATCGCTTTTGGAAACACTGGTTTTCCGATCATACGTTCTTGAACAAGCCTCTGTGTTTCTGTGAACCTGCAGGCGTAACTCGCTGAACCGTTGTCGAACTTCACGGCGTAAATCATGCCGTCACCGTCGAACAGGTGGTGGCCGGAGGTGGGCTCGAACATGGGGTTAGCCCCATTTCGGAGATACACACCGTCGATGTGCTCCGGGATGGTTCCGACGACGGGAAGATGGTGTTGCACCGGTTGCTCCGGAACAGGGGAGAAGTTTCCGGCTATTTGAATCGTAGGATCGACTGTTTTCGGTAGCAATTGCTTCTTTTCACGTTCGATTAAGGTGTTTTCAATGGCATCCAATGCCATAGCGGACACTTTCTGCAACAAATTCCATGATTTGGGTACTGAATTAGGCGCTTGAAAGGGGAAATTGATGCTCGATTGCGATTGCAGAGCACAATCGATTCTTTTGGGTTTTTTCTGAGGAGAGCACGAAAACGAAAATGGAGAAATGGTTATTGGAGAAGATGAAGAAAGGGATCTGGGTTTGGGCCAGATTGTGGTGGAAGTTGAAGTTGAAGCAGAAGCCATTGTTGTGAATGGAAGCTATTTTGAAGCTTCCTGTGAGTTGCAGAATTTGAAGTAGGAAGTGAGGGAAGATGTGGTGTCTTAGGGGTGAAGAGATGTGAGGGATATAAATAGTGAAGAGGTCCACCTTAAAACATGTATAAGTGACCACGTGTTGGATGGTTGATGCAATATATCGACGGACCCAATTATTTTTTTTAACAGAAAACGAATAATTTTTAAGATCGATCATCCGGGTAAATTTATTGACGAAATGTCACTCACGTCAGTAATACAGACAACGCTAGTGATCCGGCTCGCCCATCATTACAAGGAAAACCCACAACCCAAAAGCCCACTGTAGTAAAACCTTTAGTCCACCTGGAGCATATTACACCAAGTGAGATTTCAAACCATAACATGCATTTTAGAAAGTCATAGGATGTCTCCTCCTAAACCAGTTGATATAGGACTTATTGACAAATTATGTTGAGCGTCAAGGATATGATTATTATTGTTATTGTAAAGTATTATTCCAACAAATTTTTATTATTTTATAGATTATGTTTTTCTTTGGTGATTTAGTTTTTAAATAGTTTGGTTTTAACTTTAGTACAAGGCTAAAACTGTTGGCCACAAGCCAAACACAAATGCATACTCTTTTTAGTTACAAACATATTCTACTACTACATTCCATCACCGGATTAAGCATAAATTTTTTCTAGATTTATGTTTGTTGTTATCACTGGACTATGATTCTAAGTGGCAAACACAAATAAATGTTTGTTTATATATCAAATTATTCCAAATAAATACACATAAACACAAGCATTTCGACACAATCATAAGACTAGAACATGAGACTAGAACGTTTTTACTGAAGTCAAAAGCGATATCAAAGTTGATATAGAAACCCCAAACCTAATAAGATTACAAACCCACGTGCAGTTACTCGAACATATAACTCTCTGAAAAGACAAACATGTAATTCTCTGAAAAGATAGAAACATATTGGGGAATGTTCTATGTTGGAATGTTTGGTATTGTTGTAGGCTGTGATAATTTTTGCTTGTGCCAACAAGTAGGTTCACTATAATAGTTAAGGGGATGTTAAGGGGATTAAACACTGGTACAAAATACCCCAATAAACAATGATGCAATGGTAAGGTCGAGTGATGGGAAGAGGGTTAGCTCGGGTTGCTAAGAGGTTTGATGGTGCTTGCTACTTGTTTTAGGAAGATCTGAGGTGTTTTGAATCTTATTGGTTATGATTGTTCAAAGGAAGAGTGAGTATTTAGCTCGTTTGACCACGAATTACGCTAAATACCAGTTAGGTTGAAGAGTAGGGTGATATTCTTTAAAAAGAACTTCCTCCAACAATCGACCTAACATTTTGTTGAGCTCGAGCTAATGGATTTTAAGCCAAAAAGCTCTTATCAAAAGGAAAGTACCATCATATTCTAAGGGTTTTTTTTTTTTGGGTTAATGGATTTAAATACTCCCAACTATTGGGTATTGGCCGCTGCCACCCCCAAGTATCATTTTGGTGAATATAACTCCCAAGTAAACACTGAGGTGTCTGTATCACCTATAGATGTGAGAAATTAGAATATTCAAAGGGAGCATCCTATAGATGTGAGGTTTTCCATCTAGTTACCATGTTTTTCAAGTTAGAGAATTTGATGTTTTCCATAAAATTAGAAAAACCTCACATCTATAGGTGATACAGACACCTCAGTGTTTACTTGGGAGTTATATTCGCCAAAATGATACTTGAGGTGGCAGCGGCCAATACCCAATAGTTGGGAGTATTTAAATCCATTAACCCTTTTTTTTGTTTTGACAATTCATCTCTCTCTGTCTTTCTCTTTCAATGATTACCTCTCTCATACACAATATATATGATACAAACATGTACATACATCTATGCTCTAGATCAACAAAGTATTTTTTTTAATGGTGTTTACCATTTAAACCCAAGATGGGAAAATGAATAGAAACTTCGCAAGACCACCACAAACAATAAGTATCTTCTTTAAGGTATTGTTAGAAAGACATGTCGCAGTTGTGTGAATCTTTGGAGCAATGTTTGATCACGTCTGTAGGACTGGATATAGGGTGGTTGGTCATCGACACGAAATCGCAAATAATATAAAATGGTGTACGTTATTGCACGTATTTGATAAAATCCATGGGACTTAATGGTTTTTGGTCGTGGACAGCGAATTGCAAACAATGCGCGATGGTGTTATAGTATTTGATAAAATCCATGGGGCTGATAGTTGTGAACGGGGAAGATGGTGCAAGTAGGTGGTAGCATATGATTTGGTTTTGATTAATCTAATTTGTAATAAATATTACTTTAGTAATCATCATACTCGAATAAAATAAAAACTAATGGAAACATATGACAGTAACATATTCATCATCATCCAAAAAAATATTATATTATTATTATTATTATATTATATTATTATTATTATTATTATTATTATTATTATTATTATTTTATTATTATTATTATTATTATTATTATTATTATTATTATTATTATTATTATTATTATTATTATTATTATTATTATTATTATTATTATTATTATTATTATTATTTATAATAATAACAAAATCAAACCACAAAAGGCTTTAAAAAAATCTTGATGTAAGAATAAAAGGGTATAAGAGGTGACAAGAGCTTGCAAGATAATAATTGTAAACTTAACTTTGATTTTTCCTCAAGGTAAAGATCATTCTACGATTTAAATTTATGATAATTACTTGGATATTTTGTGTCCTTCAGACTTTGGTCCAACGGTGAGAGTCCCCACTTTCAAAGTGGAGGTCAGGGGTTCGAACCTCGTTGGTACCAGTTTGGGGACATTTAGAGCAATAAAAAGAATTTTCCTTTAAGCCAGTGGTTGCGGAGGCCGATTCTCAGAGCTCGACCCCAGTTTTCATCCGGCTTTTACTCCTGAGGGGCAACCCTTGTGGAGGCAGTACGGTTTCCGGGGGAATGCCGTAACCAAGTCTGACAATCCAGTGTGGACCCGGTTCAGACAACATAGTCTGGGGCAGATCTTGGCTAGGGTCGCCCAGGGGGACGATGTGACATTGAGTCACTCTTAAAAAAGTCACCGTTCAAAAAAAAACTTGGATATTTTGTAGTCCAATCAATCAATCATAATAATGCAAAAACCTTAATCACACAAATAAATCAAGTTTTAGACTTGAACACGATCTCTTTTGCTTCATCATATCTTGAAAAGCTAAACTCAAAATCACGAATAAAATGTGTGAACTTGACGCTAATTTTTAAGGATAGAATTTTACCAAACATTAACAAATTAGAGTTTTATGTTATAACTCTTTCTTCTCTTTCAACACACCTTTACTAAACATCATTGTTAAACATGCAATTAAAAAACTAACCCATCTTCTCATTTTTGATGATTACTTTTCTTGTTAAAACTCTCATCGTCAATCTTACAAACAAGAAACTGTAAAATGATTAAAACTCTTCTTTTCAAAATTTCATGTTAATTTACCTACTTCATATAGGTACTAAAAGAAATATGAGAAAAACAAAACAAAACCAACTGCAAATCGACTTAAAACAACTACCATACGTCGATTCTCTAGGAATTTTGAGCGTCTAATCTCGTTGATAACCTGTTAGTGAAAAGCCACACCTATCTTATAACCATGACTTTTGATAATGATCCACTGGTGATGCAATCATCGATCATCTCTCGGTAATGTATACTGGGGATCACTCGACAATTCTTTTCCACTGCTCATTATCGACCTATCGCCGAGAGACACTACCTTTGTAGAAAAATGAGCAACTGTTTAATCTCTAGCGGAAGGTCCTATGTTTTGTACTTAACTCGTAGACATGTCTTAACAATTAATGATATGATATGATTTTTGGTTTTAATCCAAGTAATTATCTAAATTTATAAGAATTGTAGATTTTTGCAAGCACCAACAATTATAGAACTGAACTTCCTTTATTTCATAAATTATTTTAAAATTTCAATTCCTTAGTTGAACTTACTAAAAAAAGAAATAAAAAATATACCATATCATATCTTAACTAACCAAAAAATATATATGCTCGGGAGCATATATGAGTCATATGAGACTAGAGAGTTCTAAAACGGGAAAGGTGGACGTAGAAAATTATTAAACAAATTTCTTATAGTGGAAGAAGGTTAGGTAGTTAATTACGCCTCCAAAACACCACACTCTCCACTAGTAGTTTAACAACTGCCACTTTATTGCTAAAGTAACTTAATTTTTAAAATTCTTTAACCACATAAATCTAAACTAAGGATGATTGGATGAGACAATAGGCTTCTTTAAATAAAATTTACCTTTAATTTAGTTTACAGGAAATTGGGTTAATAATCCCAAATATGACTCGTTTATATATTAATTCAAACTAACAATTTGACGCAAATCTTGTAACTTGTACTTTTGTTGTCAACACATAATTATACTTGATTTTCACTTGATTTCATCCACCATGGTAATTGTGAACGAAATAGGAAAATGTACAAGTGAAATCGAGTGTAAATATATTGTAATTATGTTACTAGGAGGAGAGTTGTTAGAGTTATTACTTAAACTCTTATATTGAATTATTACCGACCAATAAGTCATAGGTTGAAATATTAAAATCTAATTTGGTTTTTCTAAATACATAAATATACCATTAATAATAAGTGGTTAAATAGATATTGACGTTTTTCATGTTCTGGTCTTTAGATCTTTTAAAACATATAGAGCATGCCACCGTCCAAGGTTATTAAGGGATACTAAAACTTAAAAAACTAGAGAATAGACCCTAACCATTGACATAATTTAACTTTAAATCATCCTATAATTTAGTTGAAATAGATTTCCGACCTGATATATTTTAACAATTTGACCTCTTTATGTAAGTTCCTCAACTCGTGTATTAATTGTTTAGCAATCACCAATCTATATTGTTTCACTTTTTATTTATATTAGCTTCTTTTATTCTCCTTGTTGTCCACTCTATTAAAATCTCAACTTTTATCTCTGGTTCAAGCATTACTAGTTCAAATTAGATTTTTTTTCCAATTACAAACTCTGTCGAAACAAATTCTTTAAATGTTTGGTACAACATGAAATTTGATTTCAAACAAATAATTGTAATAGTTATATAATTAACAAATCATAAATTAAAAATAGAAAGTTTTAAGATATAATACACAATAGTAACCAAATTTAAAAATAATCACTAAATAATAATCAAGTTTCATGTTTTCAATTCCCGTCATTTTTTTCTAAAAATAATAACTAGGATTCATAAGTTTTATTATTTACGTAACTTAATTTTATAAAAATTAAGTTTGTTGTCCTGATATTTGTATGCCTTTTGCTACCGAGTCGGGGGTCTCTTTGGAAGCGGTCTCTCTACCTAACAAGATAGAGGAAAGACTCGCCTACACCTACCCTCCCCAGACCCTGCTCTTGAGTGGGATATACTGGGTTTGTTTGTTTGTTTGTTTGTTTAATTTTATAAAAATTAAACATTAAAAATTTCATAAAAGTGATCCCTATTAAAGTTAAGTGAATTCAAGTGAATGAAGAGTTTTGTGTGACTTTACTATAATATTTAAGACACTGAGTTAGGATAATATGAAAATTTTAATACATAACCAAAACAATTTTAGGCTTAATTAAACTTTATTCCTATTTTTACCATAAAACAATTACACAAAAAAGAGAGAGGCACAGGACTAAAGATAATTTGAGATGATTGAGTTTTGATATTGGAACACAACACGGTTGTAGTTACAAAGGTTATACCATCAGATATGAATATTCAAAAGGACTTAATACCTACTGTCCAATTGAGTTAGCAACTCTAACATCATTATTATTATGATATGATAACATATCAATGACAATCTTTTAGGGTTTATAACCATATACTTTCATCATGAAAGAATATTCATGCATAATACTATTAAACCATACGCGTTTATCATTGAAAATCCAAACTTTAACCTTCAAAAAGCTATCAAACTTTTTCCCAACATAATCATATATGTACACTAGCCTTAAAATAGTAAAACATGAAAAGTTTGAGGATCTAGAACTCACTTTTTGATGAATATTACGAACAATAGAAATGTGGATTCTTCATGTTAAGATCTATACATGCATATCGTGATTCAAACTCTAACACTAAATCTAAGCTATTATTGATTTCTAAGCATGATTTAAACTTAGATTTACAAAACAGAATGATAAAAAGTAAAAACCATATATATATATTTCTTCATTCTTTTGGGTTTTCTCTCTCTAGCTATGCATTTTTTATTCTCTCGCAAGGGTGGCTAAAATTTTTTTTAAAAGGAAAAATATTATGGTTTTTCCCTTTAGAACATGTTTCCTCCATTAAGTTTTCACCTTTTTTTTTCCTTTTTAACTCTATACTTTAATTATTTTCTTAATTTTGAAATTTTGAGTTGTAACATTATTTGATGTAATTATTAATTAAGTTTATTTGACTTTTATTCAATTTTGATAAACACAACATATTAAATGTATGCTATTATATGTCACTAGTTATTACATTTGTATAACAACATATTAGATGTATGTTAGAAGGTATTACATATGTTTTATTTGTTATTGTGTATCTTTACTGTTAACACTTACATACATGTAAGATGTGTTTATAATCTATACAGTTGTTGAAAATACATGTATGTAATTATGTTATATTATATAATGGAAAAGGTTACATCTAAGTTTCTATTACATATATGTAATTGTACCTTACATAATAACAAATGTTAAAAAAATAAAATAATTATATAGCAAGACTAATACATACATATACGTACACACACACTTAAACTAAGGATTAAAAAGTTTTTTTTATCATAAAATGTAATATTTATAAGCAAAAATATTCTATAAAAAATTTATCAAACCTTGAACAAATGGAGAGAATATTTTGAAAAAAAAGGTGAAACTCGATATATATATATATATATATATATATATATATATATATATATATATATATATATATATATATATATATATATATATATATATATATATATATATATATATATATATATATATATATATATATATATATATATATATATATATATATATATATAGGGGAGGGATCAAATGAAAACCACCATTATAATTGAAAACCATGAAAACCACTCCTAGCCAATCAAACTTTTTTGTTTTAATTTTTCTAATTTTTAGTTAAAAGATTAATATGGTAATTTTAACACTCTTTTAATTTTAGTATTTGTTTAAAATCCTGATTTCTCTCCTTATTTAATTGAATATTTAACTAGTTTCTCATCTTTTATCATCTCTCTAACAAATAGTAGAAGTTCATTGTTCGAATCCAGTTTTGTTGTTCAAATCAATAGTGCAGATCCAGGTTCGTAGATGGTTCATCCATAAATTTTGAAGATAATCTTCAAACAAAAATACAATTTTCTATTTTTGAGGATCGAAATGATAAACAATAAAATCAATTTAGATTTCTAAAAGTCAAAGATTGGTTAAGTTTTTTGAAATTAAAATGTCAACAACCGATCTATAGTGATGATCAATACCATTGTTTCTACATTATTCAAATGGGGTTATTAATAAAGTTCATATGTAAGTTTCGCACATGGATCAATGCTTAATATTATTCAAATGGCGTGAGTTGTGACGATGTAAAGCCCTAACCGCAACACCCATCAACTCCGGCGAGGCGGCTAGGGTTTCGGGAGATTCAGCCAATATTGTTTTGGTTAAATACATGATCTATTAGGACGGTTTAAGTTTTTGGAAACCGTTTTAAAAAATAATATGATTTTTAGAGCTATATTTTTTGGGGCAGTCAAAAACCGCTTTAGGAAATTATTTTCACCGCCTCTAAAGATGAGTTTTGTACTAGTGTAGCTACCACCATCGACTTTATTAGTGTCGACAAACATCGACTGCACCACGTCTTTTCTTCTTTTGGTTCTTTGAAATATCAATCGCCATCATCATCACTTCTCAGTTACATATATATTCACAAGATGAAGATAACTATGAATTGGATGAAAAGGAGTATCCTGGTAAAAAGAAGATGAATTGAAGAAGAGAATTGTTGATTCAAAGCATGTGGGATACGTATATGTAAGCATGACGAACAACGAACACCTAAAACTGATGAGAAAGACGGACACAAAGAACGTGACGATTTTAATTTTATCATAACCACGTATATGTAACATATACGTAACTCTATTGTTACATATATGTACCTATGTGTTGTTTTCGTATATGTAACTCTATTATTTTAATGTTTATATAACTTTACTATATGCATGCGTAAGTTTTTTGTTTACATATATGCACTTCTTTTTGTTATGTATACGTAAGTTGGACTTGTATTCGCACACACATATATACACATTTTTTAGGTTTTTTAATGGTTTTCATTGTTATTATATTTGTTACATGTATGTAAATGTTGGTACGCATATGTAACTCTACTGTTACATATATGTACTCTTAAAATGCTTTTAGCATTAAAAATTTTTTGGGTTTAAAGTATAAATGTGTAACTCATTCTGGTTTTTCATATAGGTTTGTTAGCAGTGATACACATATGTACGATAGTGTTACATATACGTAACACATAATGTTGTGCATACATAACACATGTTGTTACGCATACGTAACACGATTTTACGAATGCATAAGTAGTCATTATTTTAGTTTATTTTTTATCAGAGAGATGTGAGAGAAAATGAAAGATGATAGTAAATTGAAATTTCTATTAAATATAAGAGAGATGTGAGAGAAAAATAAAAGATGAGAGTAAATTTAGGAAGTTTGTTAATTATACTTGGTAGTCACCAAGTTAATGATTTTGTGTTGTTCCTAATTTACCCTTAATGCATATTTAAACACTAATAAACTTTTATTTAATTACTAAAATGCCATTAATTAATCTCAACCATAGATCAAAAAGATCAATGGTGAATAAGTGGTTTTCTTGGTTTTCAATTATAATATGGTTTTCATTGGAACCCTCTCCTATATATATCTGTGTGTGTGTGTGTGTGTAATTGTTCGTTGCCTATATGTTACAACTGACGTTCTAATTTTTTTTGCAAGAGTATTATTGATTTAAAGCTCAAATGTGTTACATTTACAGCTGTACATTATTAAGAAAAAAAATTGCAAAAAGGAGTTTTTAATTTTTAAAAAATATGAGAATATATATATATATATATATATATATATTATATATAGGTAGAGGTTCAAATAAAAAATAAGCTTTGCCTAAGTAGGCTAAGAAATAGCAAGGAGATTACATGTGACGCTCTTCAAATTAGGGTTAAATGACATTTTGGTCCTAAAACATATCCATTAGTCTTTTTTGTATTTTATCAAAATGCAACATAAATTTAAGTGTAGTACTAGATTTTTTGATATGCTAGATTGTGCTGTATTTTTTTAACATGCTAGATTATGCTGAATTATTTTAAAAAGTTATATTATGTGAATTTTTTAAAGTATTAGATTGTGCGGTAAATGAACAGAATTCATGTTGTTTTGTCATAAAACAACATATTTGAAAACAAAAACATTTGAGTTAAAAAAGCACACAATGTCTTTTTTGTTAAAACGAAACAAAACAACACATAGATTGTTGTATTAACGCAAAACAACTATTATATTAACGTAAAATAGTGAACATTAAAATAGCAAAGAAAATATTGTTTCTATGCTGCTTGATATTTTGTAATAATGCAATATAGAAATATCACATTAGACCTTATTGTTTTGACGTAAAACAAAACTGTGCTGTTTAACGTAAAACATCACAAAACTATGATGATTTTATAAAATATAACACAATTTTGTGCTGTTTTGATGAAATATAACACAAAATTGTGCTCTTTGACACAAAAAATCACAAAACTGTGATGTTTTTATGAAATACAACACAATTTTGTGTTGTTTTATGAAATACAACACAATTTTATGCTATTTTATAAAATACAACACGAAAACGTTAAAAATGCAGCACAATTTCACATTATTTCAATTTTTTGTAAAAAATATAACAATACTATACTGAATTTAAAGAGGAAAAATGCTTCATTTTTATGGTGTAATTTATTTAAAAAAACAATATCGTATGAAAAAGTTATTAGTATTTAAAAATGTGAGGAAATTTTAAAAAGTCAACAATTGTAAGTAATATTATAAAATACACAAACTACCCTTGCTTGTTTATTTTCCTACACTTTGATTTTAGCCCTTAATTAGATAATTAGAAGACTAAGATTATTTCTTAGTACTTTTAGAGAAAACTTATTTTTTACAGGAACCTCCATATATATATATATATATATATATATATATATATATATATATATATATATATATAGGGCCAGGATCTTTTCAGGACTTCTAAAGATCGTGAGAACTGTGAGAACTCATCCTAACCATTGATTGTTTTAGTTTTTATATTTAATTTAATTTATTCGTAAGGGTGTTATTGTAATTATACGATATAGTATTAATTCTTTCCTTTTTTAATTCCATTTTAATTATGGAGGTTGCATATTTTTTCTCCATTCAATTCTGGCAATATTTTCTGGAGAATATTATTCAATTTATATGTCAACTTCAAAATTACTACACCATCGATCCATTCTTTTGAAATCCAAATCAATTTTTTGCTTTATTAAATCAGAATCAATTTTGTAATACAAATCAAGTTCTTACTTTATCAAATCAGGATCACCACATTTAGAGGTAATGACGTTCACCTTATCATCATTTTTATTGATTTATCATATATCAATCATCATATTCATCTTGAAAATTCTTATTAAATCATGTTCAATTTGTAGTGAAATATCTTCTGCGAAGGTAATTTTACATCAATCAACCAAGTTACTAATTTTATACAAAATCGAGTTGACCAAATGGTTAATGAAGTTTATATTGATGAAGTATGTAATACCACAGGTCTTCATGAACTAAGGATGAAACGTTTTTTTGCTACTATTATGGTGTTTTCGGTTATCAAAATGCTAGAAATCGTCTTATAAACAAGAGTAGTATATCTAATTATATCAATAAAATGGATTTTATATATTTTAGTTACTAGTGTTTTGGTTTTGATTGATTCAACCAATTATTTGTTATTATTGTGTTGTTATTCGTTTAAGTATTGTTAGATGGTTCTCTTATATATAAAGTTGACTGGTTTACGTATATGTAAATGTACTTAACTATTAATCAGCTTATATATTTTTAGGTTTGTTATTTGCACTATGTGTTGATATTGTACTTTGTGTTTACACATATGTAAAACAATGATGTTTGTCATCAACATAGTTAGTTTACATATATGTAATAGTTAATTTACACATATGTAAATAACTAATTTATACATTTGTAAAACAAAACTAAACATAATATAAATAGTTAATTCACATATATATAGATAGTTAATTTACGCATATGTAAATAGATAATTTCTAGATATCGTGTTTGCTATCTTTTAACTTATTTTTCTATCACCTACTGTTTAAAAGTTAAAGAACAAAAATAAATAATTATTTTCACCGAATCATTATTTATGTAAGTTTTACATATATTTAATATATGTAAAATTTATATAGATGAAAGGTCAGAGATGAGAGAGAAATGTTTAATTAATCATTTAGTTAGAAAGATAACTGATTAATTAAATAATTAATTGGAAAGAGAATAAATTAATAGTTTACTAATATGCCCTTTTCACTAAAATAAACTTATTAAATGAAATATTAGTTTACATTTTTAATTTTCTTTAATAACAACCATTGATCGAAACAATCAAGGGTTATTAACAGTTCTGCGAGTTCTCATTTAAAAGTAAGTTTTGAAAAGAACCTGACCCTATATATATATATATATATATATATATATATATATATATATATATATATATATATATATATATATATATATATATATATATATATATATATATAGGATATATATATATATACTAGGTTAGAACCCATGTATTACATGGGTGGAATAAATAATACATGTTAAAACCATTAGTTTATGAATATTTTATTTTTTAGATGTTATTAACCATTGTTGAAAAAAAAATATAATGAATATCTAATAATTATAACAAATAATGAAATTAAAAATTACTACTCTACATTTAAAGATAAATTATGTCTGAAATCATATAAATTAGTATGTATTAATAAATTATTAAAATAAAAATATTTATATTTTAGATGTTTGATAGTTAGTTTACTTGTTTAAAATAATTATCATTTAATATGAGAGACAAGAAACACAAATTAAAAAGGGAAAGTCAAATTGATTGTTTTTTTTATAATTTTCGTATTTATTATGAGAGAGAGGCGAGAAAATAATTTTTTTGATGTGTTATAATGATGACACGTGTCCTTTGATATGCTAGAATAATGACACGTGTCACTAAAAACCTTCTTTTATTATATATATATATATATATATATATATGTGTGTGTGTGTGTGTTTTTGAAAAATAACATTACGAGAGCATAACCAATCTAGAGTCCATTACACATGTCAGCTTGTATCGGATCGTTTAAATTCGAATTGGCTCGATTTTTGCTCTAATAAAGTAATTTTAATTATGTGCGTGTGTTTATATATAATTGTTTATGATTGGTGAATGCTTTTAATAAGTTTATCTGTCACTATATAATAACAATAATTACATAAGATTTAGTTTATACCCTGATTTTAACCAAAATACTTAATAATTCCACTTGCCAACACTAAGTTTACGCATGTTTAAATCACACGTAGCTTAAACTTCGGTCGCAAGAAGCTTGAAAAATTCGTTTGAAATATGCTTTTGAGCCCACTCTGCTTAACTCGGCTCAAATAGTTTATAAACCAAGTCAAGCCTAGCTTGGTTCGACTTGGCTCGACTCGACTGGTTTACAAACCGAGCCAGGTTGATTCGATTCGTATACAAACCAAACCAAACCAAAGCAAACCGAACCGAACCGAACCGATCCGAGCTTCATCTTGTGAACAACCCTGCTTCTTTAAGACATAATATTTCGCTTTAAAAACAATAATTAAAAATAAATGAGAGAAACATTTGGATATTTGTGACGTACATGATATTTAATGATACCCGTCTAAGCCTGAAATCCGCGTTTAATCCTCTAAAAACGATTTATAAATTAAAACTAGTTGGGTACCCAGACGCGCGTTGCGCGTCATAAAGACGGGCTAAACGGAGGTTCAAAACTCTGTCATCATAGCCACAAGCTAACACTTTTAACAAACGATGAGGGTTGATGACAGGAGGTAACATGATCAGAATATTGCCTCTCAAAACTAATGGACTGATGTCGACTAAAGTATGTCGACACATCGCAACAGTCCATACTCCACGTCAAAGCTCAGACTCGTTTTTGAGCGTCATAGACAACAATATTCAACAATAATAGCAGTACCCAAATCAAATTTATGACACAGGTAAATACAATGACAAATCCAGTATCGCCAATGATACCCATAGCCCTCAGATGCGCCCAATGACCATCGTCATCAAGCAAACTATGAAAGGCAAACTTATAAGGTTCGGAAGCAGTTGTTTGTTGCGGCTGCAAACATCAAGTTTACCTCACCGTAACAACAAACATAACCTTCTTTTCATCATCATCGCCTCAAAACATCCAACATTAACCTCTAAACACTTAACGAACAACCGGCAACATGCATACAGTCTCAGATTAGGTTACGCTTATCGTCATCGACTACTACATCAAAGAGTCAAGTCCAGTGATACCAACGCGTGTGATGAATGGGGCTCAGAACCTGATCTCTGGCAACCCCACCGGAAAAACCCGAGCTTTTTTCGCCGGATGTGGGCTTTCAACCTCATCATCGGCGACTCCGGCGAGAAACTCCGGCATCGCCGGAAGATTCAGGTCAAACCCGCATTGACTGTTAGTGGATCCGACGCCTTCCGAAGTTGTAACGCCGCTGCTGGCTCGGCCGCCGCCGATAACGCCATCGTAGTGCCGCCGCTTGTGACCACCCAACGCCTGCCCAGTGGGGAAGCACCGGTGGCAGACAGAACACTCGTGAGTCCTTCCACTTCCACCGCCGTGTGTAATGCTGGTGGAGGAGGTGGTGGGCTTCTCCGCGACTGTTCACTTTCTTCGCCGTCGGCCGACGTGTTTTTCCGGTGAGTAGCCTTATGCCCACCGAGAGCTTGATAAGACCCAAAGGTTTTATCACACACACTACACTTATAAACCGCCACCTGCTGCTGGTGGTGATGTTGCTGCTGCGGCGGAGACGGTGGTAGAGCGGCGGGCGGCGGTGGGGTTTCACGGCGGCCTTGGGAGAGAAGCATGAGGCAAAAGGCAAGATACTCGTCGTCCGACGGCGGTTGATCGGCGCGTGGGCGTTTGGAGCGTTTGCCTTTGGTCCATGAGTCTAAATAGGCGAGGTGGTTGCCGGAGTCTTGGTGGAAAAGAGGAGTGGTGGCGGCCGTCGGAGAGTTTAAGGCTTCAACAGCCATTGATGGTGGTTTACAGAGAGAAAGTGGGTGTTGCAGAGAGAGAGAGCTGAGGGTTTGTAAAGAGGCACCCACATCTGTATATGCAGAAAGGGGACCATATTGCAATATCAAAAAACTATGGTGGTCAAAACATAAACACTAAAACCCAACTATTCATTCCTATTGCTTTTTAAATATATACTAGTGTTATTCTACCTCGCGCGCTGCGCGAGTATTTTAAAACCGATAATCACCGATACAACCCTAGTTTCAACCCTTGGCTCGGATCCGGCTTCTCATTGTGGCTGCAAACCAAACATGGTTGTCATGTCAAAACAATGAATTTTTTTTCGAAATCATCATAGCCATCCTATTATATACCCAAACCAGAAAAATCAGACAAACCACAAAACCAACTACTCATTACATTAACTTTTTAAACATGTAGGTTCATATAAGTGGATGACGTAATAATGCTTTGGCTCAGACCAACTCACGGTGTCAGGCTGCAAACCATCTACATATGGCTGCCCCGCCAGAATAACAACATGTTTTTGGTTTGACCATCATTGCCAACGAACTTCCTGACATAGCCAATAATGCGCAATCTCACAAATTGAAGCCAAATTACCAAATTACCTAAACAGGTGTTTCCACAAGTTTCTATTTCACCAGACCAAACCCTAGACGAAGGTGGCTTTCAATCACTGAAGAATCAAAGGGGCAAAATCTGTCTTCTATCGATCGACGGTGGAGGAATGACGACTATTCTCGCCGGAAAAGCGTTAGCGTATTTGGAAAAAGCGTTGAAGGTGAAAACCAATCAAATCTTCTACAAACATGACATGGAAAAGGTGCAACAAAGCTGAGTTATCTGTAATACATTATAAATTTTAATACTTTATTCATTCAACCACTATCTTACAACCTAATTGCTGATTCAATCACCCTCAAAGAACAAAACCCACTTCTATCTATCATATCTTCCTCATCTCATCACTGTTCAATGTAAGCAGTAAACACAAAATCCCAAACAAATGCTTCTGCAAATCTCCTCAATCTCCCTTTCTGACTAAACCCTAAATCCAAAATCAAGCCCTGGATAACCCCGATACATCTACCATGAACAGAAACCCTAACATAGAACCCTTTAGTTGACCAAATCACGCGATGTTGTTTGGGAGTAACAACCACCTCCGGCCGATTTTCACGGCGGGGGACACGTGGCGGTTGCTAGCGGAGCAGGGGAAGCGGTTGTACGGGCATAAATCGACTTCCGGCGACGGCGGTGGTTTGTTTAAAAGGATTTTCTCCGGTGGTGGAGGCGGTGGAGCGGTGGCGCGTGCGACCACGGGGTTTGAACACGCGATGAAAATCTTTGATTGTACCCTTAGCTGCAGTCCCAACCGATATCAAAGGCAACGGTTGCGGCGCTACGGTGGTTATGCGACGGTGGTGGCCTGACGGTGGCAATGCGATGAAAATCTTCTGCCTCTGCGATTGCTGCTAAGTTTGGAGCTAATAGTGCTGGTGGAATTTGTGTTGAATAGTTGAAATACCGAAATTGCCCTTGGACACTGTAGATACTGTTCATTTCAATTCGTTTGAAATATGCTTTTGAGCCCACTCTGCTTAACTCGGCTCAAATAGTTTATAAACCAAGTCAAGCCTAGCTTGGTTCGACTTGGCTCGACTCGACTGGTTTACAAACCGAGCCAGGTTGATTCGATTCATATACAAACCAAACCAACCAAACCAAACCAAACCAAACCGAACCGAACCGAACCGATCCGAGCTTCATCTTGTGAACAACCCTGCTTCTTTAAGACATAATATTTCGCTTTAAATACAATAATTAAAAATAAATGAGAGAAACATTTGGATATTTGTGACGTACATGATATTTATAAATGATACCCGTCTAAGCCTGAAATCCGCGTTTAATCCTCTAAAAACGATTTATAAATTAAAATGCGTCACCTTTATATCCAAGTCACATCGGACACCATATATTAACCCAACACGTTTCGGTTTGTGTTTGGCTTTCATCAGTTCTCAAATTCCAGAAATTCGATTTGTTAATGTGCCTAACCAATCAGATTCCAACATATTTATTTCCTTATTTTGCCAACGGTTTCTTAATTATGCAGTTGATTTTATTTAGTCACTAAGTTTAAAAATCAACCCTTATCCTCATAATTTCAGATTTGTTGTACTATATGATGTCAGAATGAGTTTGATTATGTGGAATTATGAATGTCTTTTAATATTTTTAGATCATATGTTTGAATAACTTGAACGTATATATGTTGGTAATTATATGAAAACTTATCCTCTTTAAACATATTAAATCCGTAAATTTTATAATTTAATTATGTATTAGGTGAGTAACCAACAAATTATTCATCCATCTATTGGAAATCTAACCATTCTTGTAACACCCCAACCCGACAAGGCTGACATGTCACTAATACGGATATCAAATCAAAAACCAATCCATGATATTACAGAAACGGTCAGACGAAATAACTTCAAACACACTAAATAATCCGAAAGAACCTAATTAAGATGTTCAATACATCAATTAAAGTAACAGGTAATCTTGGTCTTCAATTCACTCTTCACTGGTTTCCCGGATTACCCTGCTGACCTGACGTGCATGAAAACAAAAGCACGCCTGAGCATAACGCTCAGTGAACGGAATAGCGGATAACAAAAATAAACAGACATGGTGATAATCAAAGAATCGGCAGATATCAAAAATAAACAGACATGGTGATAATCAAAGAATCGGCAGATATAAAAATAAACAGACATGGTGATAATCAAAGAATCGGCAGATATAAAAAATAAACAGACATGGTGATAACGGAGAATCAAAGATCATAAGATATATATATCAAATAGAACATACGTCATAAGACATATATCAGATAGAACATACCCCGAGCTAATAATCATATCATATAATAACTGAACAGGGGAACACAGGTAGCGAACCCGTGAACCAATATGAAATGGGGTATGGGCAGACATACAAACCATTCACCAGAGTCCTGAATGGAATGGTGTGTAACCATCCATCAGGAAATAACAGGACTAACCTAGGATCGATCCATACGCCTCTGAGGAAATAATAATATAACAAGACATAATTTTAGAGTCCTCTTTAGAGACGCCGTGATCTCAGCTCACCGCCACGGTTGGTGCCACGTTATTGATGCCGCAATAACGCGTCTTGGTCACCCCCAAGATAGGGAGAGCTCGGGTAACAAATTCAGAAATATATAGTAGTCAAGCTACTTATAACAGAATCAAAAGCAAATTATCTATGTATAACAGGAATCAAAACTAGAGATGAACGGAAATCAAATACTAGACAGGAATCAGGAATTCGTACTACAAAGTAACAGAAACAAAAGTGAATATTATGGTAACAAGGAAACAGAATCCGTACCTTATACACGAATGACAATAATCAGAAACAAAGTCTAGGCTCAGTTATCATCGCGAGAACCTACGATAACGTAACGCAAATTATAGTTTGAATTTTCCTATTTTAGATTGGAAAAATTCCAGTTCTGCCCCTGTCTATTCGCACTCGATAAAAATACTAAACGACGTTTAAAAATTCTGAAAATCTCCAGTTTACTAGACTAGTGATTTCTAAACAACTTTCGTTTAGAAAAGTTTCTGATTTGGATTACCGAAATACGAGAAAAACGTGGATCTTTACAGCTGCGCAGAACTGCTAGCTGTTACGAAAACGACTGTTTGGAAGTCTAAACGAACGAGTTTTTCGATGTTTTATATATCAACAGATTCGACTTTCGACGAACTTTGTCATGGACATAAGATTTAACTGATTTGAATCTGTTATGAAAAAGTTATGGCCTCTGTAAGTTGGCTGTAAAATACGGGCCTAAATCATCTATTTACTGTTTATTTTTAAACAAAATAAACGATTTATGAAATTACAAAATCTTTATAATTCCACAATTTTCACGATTGATCCATAATTATAGATAATAAAGTGTCCAAAAATAAAATAATAATTTGAATTATTATTTAGAGTTCATTTTTATAAAAATGGCTATTTATAACATTTATAAATAATTCTTATAAATATTATTAAGGTGTTTTAATAACTAAATTTTTCAGAAAATTACTTAGATACTTTTAAAATAAAGAAAATTTATAAAAGTTATATTTATGATTTTTAGAAATTTTTATTTATTTTTAAAAGCTTCAAAAAGGCATAAAAAATAATAGGAGGTGCACGGGTTCAAACCCGTGACCTCCATCCCACACTCCCACACACAAACCAGTGAACCAAAGGCATATAGCCGCAAGAGTTATGGTTTTATTTGGTTTTAAACACAAACTTAAGCCAATCCCCAAATCTATGAACCTAATCCGAATTCAATCCAATTGACCATGAATTCGATTATGTTAACTGTATTAAGCTTAGGGCTTTTGTTCCCCACCCTAAATCGAGTGTGTAGGTGGTCTTAATTACCTGATTTGAAGTGCAAAACGTCAAGAACAATCGAAGGATAGGTCGCGGCTGCCCGAGGTCCAATCGATGTGCAAATGTGGATAATAATTCAATTCGCTTTACAGGGAGCTTCTAATCGATCAAATGATGAAAAGCCCTCTATTTAATTCGAGTTTTGAAGCACTGAAGATGGTATTCGAATAGTTGCAGGTCGCGGTTGATGGTGGTGATCGAACGTGATGTTTCTTTGAGTTTCAGATTAAATTGAGTATACAAACATGTTAGAAATTATTAAACATTTGATAGTGCGTGTTTAATTTAATTCTTATTGCAGTTTTAGTGCGCAATGAAGGTGATGGTCAGCCGAAAGTGAAGAGATCGTGGACCGGTTTCAAATCGCACTCGAATTTTAAATTACTGTGGGGCATGTGTTCGAATCACCCACATGAGTGTGTCGGTAGTGATATTTGAGCTGGATTTCAAATGGTTTTGGTCGATTTGTCTCGCCAGAGCCGGTCGGATCTTTGGCCGGAACAGTTGGGTTCGACGGGGATGGGGGGCTGGGTAATAAAACGAAATTACACATATGGTCCCTGTGGTTTACTATGTTCACCATTTGAGGCACAAACTTATTAATTTAAGTTTCAAAAATGGCACAAATGCCCCCTGAACTTTTATTACTACTATTATATTATATTATTATTATTATTATTATTATTATTATTATTATTATTATTATTATTATTATTATTATTATTATTATTATTCTTATTCTATTATTATTATTACGGGTATTATAATTCTACCCCCCTTAAAACAATTTCGTCCACGAAATTGCTTGTTACGGATCGGACGTTGATGACATAACCTATGGGAGTGATAAAGAATCAACGAGTGAATGAGATAATCTCATAATCATTTAGATGCAGAGACGGAGCTAATAAAAAACAAACAGAACTTGTAACAGACAGTCTGATGGTCAGAAAATAATAACTGATATCTTTATAGCGTAAAGCCAAAATATATCAAGAAATATATTAATAAAAACCAAGTACTAAGCTGTAAAAAGATTCGGATATTGGGAACGGATTGTATCTTCCATCTCCCATGTAGCTTCGCGTTCAGAATGGTTTTTCCATAATACCTTAACAAAAGGTATAGTTTTCTTACGCATAATGCGTTCTTGTCGGTCAAGTATGGCCTCGGGTTCCTCTTCGAACGATAAGTCTTCACGAATTAGATGAAGTGGATAGTTAACCACGTGAATAGGGTGATAATTGTATCCCCTTAAAAGAGATACATGGAAGACATTATGCACATGTGACAGTTGAGGTGGTAAAGCCAAACGATACGAGACCTCACCAACTCTTTCTAGAATTTCAAATGGTCCGATAAACCGTGGACTAAGTTTCCCTTTAAGACCAAAACGTCGTACGCCTTTGCAAGGCGAAACCTTCAGAAATACTTTGTCACCGATCTTAAACTCCAAAGGTCGACGGTGTCGATCTGTATAACTTTTCTGTCTACTTTGGGCCTCCTTTAACTTTTCTCTAGCAACGGCAACTTTCTCATTGGTAATTTGTACTAATTCAGGCCCTTCAATAACCTTTTCACTGACCTCTTCCCAGCATATAGGCGCTCTGCATTTACGACCGTATAACAACTCAAAGGGTGCCATATCAATGCTAGCTTGCCAACTATTATTGTAGGCAAACTCGACCAAACACAAGTACTCATCCCAGTTCCCAGTCCACTCTAAGGCACAAGCTCGAAGCATGCCCTCAAGTGTCTGAATAGTACGCTCCGACTGACCGTCAGTCTGAGGATGAAACGCCATACTAAACCTCAACTTAATACCCCATGTAGCTTGCAAACCCTTCCAAAAGCGAGAAGTGAACCTCGGGTCTCGATCAGACACGATAGACACCGGAGTGCCATGAAGTCTAACAATCTCTTGTGTAAACACTTTAGATAGTTTGCTAACTGAGAATCCCTGCTGAATAGGTAGAAAGTGAGCCGACTTTGACAATCTGTCAACCACAACCCATATCGCATCATTTTTCTTGAATGTTCTTGGCAACCCTGTCATAAAATCCATGGAAATATCATCCCATTTCGTACAGGAATAGGTAGTGGCTGAAGTAAACCACTAGCTCTCTGATGTTCAATCTTGACCTGCTGACAGGTAAGACAACGGCTAACATACTTAGCCACATCCTCTTCCATTCCATTCCACCAAAAGTTTTGACGAAGATCACGATACATCTTAGTGGATCCTGGATGGATAGAGAACGGAGAACTATGTGCCTCAGCTAATAACGATTCTCGAAGAGAAAAATCATTAGGCACACATAAACGTTTACCACACCAGATTACTCCATGCTCATCTACTCTGAATTCTGATTGTTTACCAATCTCCACATTCTATAAGATTGCCCAGAGTTCACCATCGTCTTTCTGTGCATTCTTAATCCGGAATATTAAGTCTGACTCAATCTGAAGTCTAGCAAGATATCCGTCGCTCTTGCCAATATGTAGGCCAATACCCAATCTATCAAGATCGGTAATGTTCTGAGGTTGTAGCTGTAGGGAGGCTACTGTTCCTGAGCTCTTCCTGCTAAGGGCATCAGCTACCACATTGGCCTTTCCTGGATGATATTGAATGTTAGCGTCATAATCGTTCAACAGCTCTAACCATCTCCTTTGTCTAATGTTTAATTCCTTTTGAGTGAAGATATACTTCGAACTCTTATGATCGGTAAAGATATCACAAGTCTCTCCATACAGGTAATGACGCCAAATCTTTAACGCGAAAATAACAGCAGCAAGCTCAAGATCATGCGTAGGATAATTAACCTCGTAAGGTTTCAACTGCCGTGAAGCATAAGCAATGACCTTACCATGCTGCATTAGCATACATCCAAGTCCCTTTTTAGAGGCATCGCTGTAAATCTGATATCCACCCGTGCCCGATGGAAGTGTAAGAATCGGGGCAGACACCAACCTCTTCTTAAGCTCTTCGAAGCTTTTCTCCCGCTCATCATTCCAAGAGTACTTAACCCCTTTCCTTAGAATTTGCGTAAGGGGTAAAGCAATAACAGAGAACCCTTCGACAAATCTACGATAGTAACCAGCAAGACCAAGAAAACTCCGGACCTCTGTGGCTGAAGTAGCTCTTGGCCATTTAGTGATTGCCTCTATCTTCGCTGGATCCACCATAATACCATCTGCAGAGACCACATGACCCAGAAAGGCTACTTGACTCAACCAGAATTCACACTTTGAAAACTTAGCATAAAGCTTCTTTTTACGCAAAGTTTCAAGCACGATACAAAGATGGTCTTCATGTTCTTCCTTACTCTTAGAATATATCAGAATGTCATCGATAAAAACAATGACAAACTTATCCAAATAGTCACGGAACACTCGGTTCATTAGGTCCATGAAAACAGCCGGGGCATTCGTTAACCCGAACGGCATAACCAAGAATTCATAGTGGCCATATCGCGTACGAAAGCTGATTTTGGGACGTCAGAATCTTTAATCTATAACTGATGATACCCAGACCTCAAATCAATTTTAGAAAAACACTTCGCTCCCTGAAGTTGATCAAATAAGTCATCGATACGAGGTAGAGGGTAACGATTTCGAATAGTGATCTTATTTAATTCCCTGTAGTCAATGCAGAGTCTCATAGAACCATCTTTCTTCTTCACGAACAGGACCGGTGCACCCCAAGGTGAGACGCTTGGTCTAATAAATCCAAGATCTAATAACTCCTGTAATTGCTCCTTCAGTTCCTTGAGTTCAAGTGGGCCCATACGGTAAGGTGCCTTAGAAATCGGCTCAGCACCAGGAATAAGATCAATAGTGAATTCCACCTCGCGGTCTGGTGGAAGTCCAGGTAACTCCTTAGGAAACACATCGGGAAAATCACAAACAACTGGATAATCAGAAATACTAGGCTCTTCAGAAGATAAAATTTTAACTGAAGCAAGGAATCCTGAACCGCCGTGCAGTAGGGATTTACGAGCCTTAAGTGCTGAAATTATTTGAAGAGTTTTTCGAGGTTTAGTCCCCTGATAAATGAGTTCAGGATGATGGGGATCTCCAAACAGAATGCGACGAGTCTGACACTCAATTGTAACATGATGCCGAGTTAACCAGTCCATTCCCAAGATGATATCAAAATCTTCCATTTGCATGGGCAACAGATCCGCTGTAAGAATAAGCGATTCAACTCGGATCGGACAATCCTCATACACATGAGAGATTGTAACAAAGTTTCCCATAGGAGTCATAATATTCAAAGTATTTTCTAATAATGTTGGGCTCATCGTTAGATGTTTAAGAAAAGATTGAGAAACTATTGAGTGTTTTGCTCCAGTATCAAATAAGACTTGAACTTCACGAGTTCCTAACACGAGAGTACCAGAAACAGTACCTAAACGATTTATGATACCATGACACAGTTAGTAAATAGCTAACAAGCATAATTTGCATGGTAAGACTACTAGATTATTCAAATACGACAGGTTCACATATGTGAGGAATCTCAAGAGTCATACCTGGTGTGTTTGCTGCATCCTTTGCGTTCAAAGCAAACACTCGTCCTCCATTAGTAGGTTGTTTAGCATTATTTCCAGCCTTTCCTTTGTTATCAGGATATGGACAGTCTTTCAGTAAATGGCCGGTCTTTCCACATCTAAAACAGGCTCCTGAAGTTCGGCAACAAACACCAAAATGACGTTTCCCACATGTAGTGCATACGGGACTTGCTCTTGACCTTGGTTTTTGGCAGGTTTAGGATTCTGCTGTTTTTGTTTCCATTGATTACCTTGGCGGTTATTATTTCTGTTGAATTGGGCTTTCCGATCACCTCTATGGTGTTTCTCGCTTGAAGATTGCCCAGAAAGTGCGGTATGGTTTCCTTCACGATTTCTCATTCGACTCTCCTCAGCTTTAGCTAACCTCTTTTGTTTTCCATGTCAAGTGATTTCACAGCATCAGCTACTTCATTGATATTGTTAAACCTTTGAGTCACTATCCATCTCCGAGTTCTCTCATGAACAGCCCATTTCAACTTTTCTGCTAGGACCTCTGGGCTACCTGCAGCTTCCCCAAGAAAACTAGCCAGCCTACAGAATCTTGCCATGAATTCTTGCCAAGGTTCACCATCTCGCTACTCAATAGATGCATATTCCCGTGCATACTCGCTTCGTTCCACTTCAGAGAAATACTTTCGGAAGAATATAGTGCCGAAGTCGGCCCAAGGGAGGGTAGCAGCATAACCCTCTCCACCATGTGCAAGTTTGACCCTTCCCACCAAACTAGAGCATCATCCTCCAGTTTGTAAGAAGCCAGCCTAGTTTTAAATAGGTCACCGACTCCTAGCACCTCGAAAATCTTTTCCACATGGGCTATCCAGTTCCGAGCATCCATCGGTGTAGCAGCATCACTAAAAGATCTTGGTCTTTGCTTCATAAAGCGCTCAAGCCAAACATGAATCTCAGCCACAAGTGGTGTTGCATTTCCACCGGAAGGTGGTCCCGTGTTGTTCCCGCCAGAAGGTGGCTCTGAGTTATTTCCACCGGGTGGAGGTCCTGTGTTGTTTCCACCAGGTGGTGGTCCATTGTTATTTCCCTCCGATGCTGATCCCATGTTATTTCCACCCAAATTCGCTTGTTGTATCTGCTGGATGACTGTTTGAGCAGTCTGAGTCATCAGATTAGGGAGTATTCCAGAAATAGCTGCGTTTACGGCATTAGCAACGAGGGTTTCAAGAGGAGTATCAGATGAGGGGCCATCCGAGTTATTGCAGTTGTTCACACGTCTCTTAGGAGCCATCTGAAATGAAGATATACGTGTGAACACTGGAATTTAGACTGGAAAACAAATTAGATCCTAACCCAACGTCTACCAATTACCTCACAAGTTTATTATTACTGTTTAAGTTTTCTACAGGAAAGAGCCTTTGCTCTGATACCACAACTGTAACACCCCAACCCGACAAGGCTGACGTGTCACTAATACGGATATCAAATCAAAAACCAATCCATGATATTACAGAAATGGTCAGACGAAATAACTTCAAACACACTAAATAATCTGAAAGAACCTAATTAAGATGTTCAATACATCAATTAAAGTAACAGGTAATCTTGGTCTTCAATTCACTCTTCACTGGTTTCCCGGATTACCCTGCTGACCTGACGTGCATGAAAACAAAAGCACACCTGAGCATAACGCTCAGTGAACGGAATAGCGGATAACAAAAATAAACAGACATGATGATAATCAAAGAATCGGCAGATATAAAAATAAACAGACATGGTGATAATCAAAGAATTGGCAGATATCAAAATAAACAGACATGGTGATAATCAAAGAATCGGCAGATATCAAAAATAAACAGACATGGTGATAACGGAGAATCAAAGATCATAAGATATATATATCAAATAAAACATACTCATAAGACATATATCAGATAGAACATACCCCGAGCTAATAATCATATCATATAATAACTGAACAGGGGAACACAGGTAGCGAGCCCGTGAACCAATATGAAATGGGGTATGGGCAGACATACAAACCATTCACCAGAGTCCTGAATGGAATGGTGTGTAACCATCCATCAGGAAATAACAGGACTAACCTAGGATCGATCCATACGCCTCTGAGGAAATAATAATATAACAAGACATAATTTCAGAGTCCTCTTTAGAGACGCCGTGATCTCAGCTCACCGCCACGGTTGGTGCCACGTTATTGATGCCGCAATAACGCGTCTTGGTCACCCCCAAGATAGGGAGAGCTCGGGTAATAAATTCAGAAATATATAGTAGTCAAGCTACTTATAACAGAATCAAAAGCAAATTATCTATGTATGACAGGAATCAAAACTAGCGATGAACGGAAATCAAATACTAGACAGGAATCAGGAATTCGTACTACAAAGTATTAGAAATAAAAGTGAATATTATGGTAACAAGGAAACAGAATCCGTACCTTATACACGAATGACAATAATCAGAAATGCAGGATCGGATTTGTGTGGTTTTTCTCTCAACTCACTGTGAATCAACGCTCAGCAAGCAGTCTATGAAGAGTTGATCACAATATAACAAGTAACACGCAGTAAGAAAATTAACACAGCAGGTAAATTTTCAAGGTACTTTTATATATTGCTTCTCAACTCAAAGGATTACAAGACACTTAGACTCAAATCACTTTTTGAAGAGTTACATGGAGAAGATATATATAATACTACCTACAGCCGGATATACTTTGATACCAGCTGGACACCTCTAACCTTACATCTATACTACAAGACTCTAGGTGAGGTCTTTCAGACATTTTGTCTGAAAGTTGGTAGTCAGGACATGTCCCTGACTTACCTTTTGTCACCAACTAAAGTTGGTAATATGTACTATCATAAAAAGGTGAACAATAGAATAAAGTATGGTCAACAACATGGCTCTTTAGGAAGATGCCATGCTGTATCAGAGGTCTGCAGCGGACTGTTAGGGACCATACTTTTATCTGCTGGACATAGCAATGTCTTCCGAAGGATAAAGTACTTCGGAAGCTCTTTCAGACTTTGTCTTCGGAAGCTCTTTCAGACTTTGTCTTCGGAAGCTCTTTCAGACTTTGTCTCGGAAGCCCTTTCAGACTTTGTCTTCGGAAGCTCTTTCAGACTTTGTCTTCGGAAGCCTTTCAGACTTTGTCTTCGGAAGCTCTTTCAGACTTTGTCTTCGGAAGCTCTTTCAGACTTTGTCTTCAGCTCTTTCATCAGACTTTGTCTTCGGAAGCTCTTTCAGACTTGTCTTCAGCTCTTTCATCAGACTTTGTCTTCGGAAGCTCTTTGAATGTAGTACCAAAAGATGACTATGAAGTGATTTTGGTTGCACCAGCCTTATCATGATCCAACAAACTCCCCCTAGGCTGATGCTACCAAAACTTCACTTCCCTCTTCTTCTCAAAGCTCTCAGCACCAAGGAGAGCCGGTGTTTATCAGTGTCTTCATTCTTTCCCGCTGTGGTGCTGAGAATCTTGTACAAGTCCTTGGTGGACAGAACCTCTACTCTGTCACCTTGGATTATATGTACCCTCTGTTGTGGCCCTCTGAAAAGAGTTAGTTGATGGAAGTATAGTCATATTCCCATCGAACTATTGGTTCCAATTCAGGACCTTCCACCATCTGTAGAAAGGTTGTGCCTTTGGTGGTTGGTCTTTCCTTGTCTTCCACTCGTTTCAGCCTCAACTCTTCTTCAATCTTGGCTCTTCTATTTTGTTCAGCCAAGTGGAGACCACTGATATGGTTTCTGATGTGTGCAGCAGTCTCTGAGTTGGAGGGATTGGAGAATGGCTTCTCTGCAAGCTCAGCAAGATCAAATCTGCTGAGATGCAGTAGAGAAGTGGCATTAAGCCTGTTGGTTTCACCATTCTCCCTTTCCACAACAAAGTTGTGAGAAGGTTCATCGAACCTCCGCTGGATTATTGCATTTCTAGGTCCAGGAGATTGACCAGAAATCCTGTCCTCTTTCCTGGTATCCAGCAGAGTCACCAGTCTTCTTCTTAGCCTCTTCTCCTCAGCATTGAGGGTATCGGAGTTGAGACCAAGAAGTCTTGCAGCCTGGCCCAAAGTATCTCTAGGCAATTCAAGAAATTGGCCTAGGGTGAGGGAGCTTGAAGAGTTATCAACATAGGTGATGTTGATAACCTCTCCCTCACAGGAGATGCTGCTCAGGTAGTGCAGTTGATGAGCCTCGTCTTGAACTCCTTTATTTCCTCAAAGGAGAGATGTTTAGGAGGCTAAGGGGATGGTCTTGGTTGTTGTTGGGTAGGCTTAGGTTTAGTGGTTTTGGGTTGAGTCTTGGGTTTTAGGATGGGTAGTTGAGGTGATGTGGTGGTTTGGGTAGAGTTGTGGGTTGAGGGGTGAAGGTTTCATCAGTGGGTTCAGGTTTAATGGGAAAAGGGGTTGGTTCTGGTGTGGGTTGTGGCTGTGGTTGAGTGTCTGGGGTGAAGATCATTCCTTTCATCCTCCTATACATCTCCTTCCTTTTCCCCAAACGGATGTCAGCTTTGATTTCACTGACTATCCGCTGGAGTGTCCTTTCGGACATAGGTCCCACCTGCCTACCAGAGAAGCCATGAGCCCGGAGATAGTCCTTCATCCAGGCTTTGTCAGTTGACTTCTTGGCAGCAGTGACCTCCTTTCTTCTTCCCTCTTCCTCTTCACCTTCAACTTCTCCCTAGCAGCCTTCTTCCTTTCCTTCTCCATTTGATCCTGCTCTTTATTATGGAGCAGCAGGATTATGTCATCGTCATGTGGAGACAGTTCAGGAAGACTGAAGCCTCTTGAGAGTAGGAACTTGATCCTAGCCTCTCTCAGCTTCAGGGCTGCCTCCCTTTGCTCTTGTTCTTCCTTCTCCAATGCCAACCTGGCTTCTTTTTCTTGTTGTAGCCTGGTTGACCTCTCCAAAGTCACCAACTCCTCTAATGGTAGCAGGAGTATCTCTTCATTAGCAGCTCCTAGATTGATGAGTGGTCAATGAGTGTTGTTCTTCTCTTCTGGTTGATTTCTTTCTGATTGGCTACAGCTGCCTTAGAACTAGCAGCTAGCAGCTTCTCAGTAGGAAACCTACCTTTCTTTTGGCCTTCTCAATCTTCTCCTCCTCCTGAAGCTCTTCCGCAGTAATTTTCTTTTGCCTTTGTCTTTGATGGTACTTGACTGTGGTGGTTCTTGGATGGAGGGTTGTGATTGAGAGAGAAGTTCAGCTGGTGCTTGGGTTGGAGGAATGTCAGAAATGTCCTCCCTGCTCACCTCAGATGCAATTTCAGCAATGACATCTGTGATGGTCAGTTCCTTGGACATCTGAAATAAGCCTTCCGCAGCTTCTATTTCGGCCTCGGAAGACTTGTCTTGTTCTTCCGAGGCTTCCATGTAAGCTTCGGAAGCTTCAGCTAGAGCTTCGGAAGATGAGACTACTGCAGATTCTGTCCCAACTGTTTCAGTTGCTGGGCCATCAGTCCCCATTTCCCCTTCAAAGCTAATCTCAGGTTCCATGAAGACCTTAGGTTGACCAACTTCCTCCACAGTGGTAGAAGGTACGGTCAGTCTTTGAAGCTCCTCAGCCTCAAGGTATGCAAGTGTGGTGTCGGGGCTGGGCTGTTCTAGGGATGATCTCAATACAAACTTTGTGAAAAGTCTGTAGAGATCTTGAAGCATCCTTGAGTCAATCTCCAGAAAGGATTGAGATGACTCAGGTAGTGTAATGATTTGGGAAGAAATGAGTTGGGTCTGTGGTTCCTGTGGTGTTGACTCTGAACTTTCTCCCCCTTTTTGGTAGCATCATCTTGAGAGCTAGATAAGCTAGAGGAAGAAGTCATTGAGACCTGAATTGGTACATGCCTAACAGACCTCTCCGTCTGTTTCTCAGCTAGTTTAGCCTTGAGAGAGTTAATCTCAAGTTGCTGAGTGGCAGTCCTTGATTCTAAGATCTTCACCTGTGATTCCAGGTTGGAGACCTTAGAAAGCAAGTACTGAAGTGTTAGTTGCATACTTCCCTCATCTTCCTGAGAAGAATCATGGGGAGATGAGATAACATACCTAGTATGCTCACTCTCACCACCAGATGTGGCTTCTTGGCACCCTGGTTTCCTTGCTCAGAGTCATCTCTGTCAGAGATGTCAATGGGCAAAGTTGCCGTAGACTCAGTCCTAATGATGTTACCACTGTCCTGAGAGCTCAATGAGAGACTCTGAGTAGTGGCAGCTGAGTCTACATGAGTCCCTCCACATCAGTGGGACTCACCTCAGTAGCTGGCTTCTGATGGGGGCTAGAGACAAGGGATCCCTCTTGGCTCTGTTGATCTTTTAGTGGGTGTTGTAGATCAACTTCATAGCCATGGAGAGATGTAATCTCTTCATCAGTTTGGAGTAAAAGGTCAGTGAAAGAGAGGGTGGTTAGTCCTACTGACCCGGGACCTTGATCAATGTCTACAGGCATTGAGCCTATGGTGGGGCTGTCCCTAGAAGGCTGCACAGGGGAGTGTAGAGACTCACCCTGTGGGCTTAAGGCTTGGGGTTCGGGCTCAGGGGTTTGAGACTGAGGAGGCTCAAAACCCACATTGAGATCAATTGTGAAGGATGGTGTGACCTCGGACTGAGTGGGAGCCATGATTCCACTCTAGTCCTTTGGGTGTGAACAGAAGGAGCTTGTTCAATCAGAGTAGATTGAACAAGGGTTCGTTTGGGGCGTCTCTGATATGTAGCTTTGATGGGTAAAGAGGCTTTTAGTATTGTGGTAGATGTTGCTGGTGTGGGTTCATCACCTGTGGGGAGAACAGGGATGTCACCAGGAGCTATGCGCTCAGTCATCTCTGGAGGTAATGGAGTGTACCGTCCAGTGAAGTTGGTGGACATCTTCTTCAGTGTCTTGAAGATGGTAGGCCTCATGTGTGGAACAGGAAGAGCAGCTGCGCAGACAAGCTTGCTTGGTTCCATCTCACAGTTGATTATGTGCTGAAGAAATCGGGGATACATGAAGAATGTATCCCTGCTCAGATTGGCGATTAGGTGTTCAACACAAATCGTGAGTAGTTGAATCTGAGGCCTCTCACCAACCCATGAACTAGGCATCCTAGTTCATATGGGATTTGATCCCAACCCCCTGATTTGTTGGAGAGGCAGTGTAGGACAATATGCAGCAGGAACTTCCAATGGTAAGAGAAGTTGAACTTGTATACTGTAAACCTGCTGACATCGCCTCCATATCCCATGAGGATATAGGTGCCTTCCACGTCTTCCTTGGGGAACTCAGTAGGAGCCCCATCATCGTGAAGCTCGAGATGCTCCCTGATGAGCTATTCATTGATGACCAACCCTTGGCCACAAACTCGGGTTCTCAGGACTCGAACCCCGTTCAGCACTGTAGTTTCACCGTTGCTCCAGAATTCTGACATATGGTTGGAGTATACGGTTGGGTTAACTGTGAGTGCAGTGAGGTAGGTGGATTCGGTGAGAAAGGTGATGATTTGGGTGAAGTCGGCATCCCTTGACGAGTCAAGTAATGCGACTTGGTTGTGCTTAGGGTTTAGCGCCATTGGAGAAAAGGTAAGCTTGAAATTTTGGTGAAATTGAGGGTTTGACAGTGAAGGGAACAGTTAAGGCTGTAAAGTGGTAAAAGAAGATGAAATTGATGAGTCAAGATTATTTAAAAGGGGTGAATTGTGGTAGTGGTGGTAATAGGGTAACTGTTTGGGGTTACTGTGGGTGGTATGGTGGTTTACGGCGGAGAAATGATGTTGGCGGCATGGATAATTTTAAATAATCTGACAATATCAACAAAATCTTTACTTTTTACAGAGTGGGGCCCAAAAGATATCCGTTACATATAAAAACCTTTACTTCCGAGGGTAAAACATTTCCGAAGGTAATTTTCTTCCGAGGGCAATTTCTCTTCCGAAGCATGATATTGCTTCCGAAGGTAAAATTGTCCTTTGAAGGCACTTTATCTTCCGAAGCAAGGCATTGCTTTCGAAGGTAAAGTTGTCTTTCCAAATGGAGAGTTGTATAAGTTTCGGAAGTAGATCTGATGTAAGATCAATCGCTTCTTCCGAGACCAAAAACTCTTCCGAGAAGAAAATTTCCATTGAGGAATTTGTCTTCGGAAGATATTCAAGAATATCTTCCGAGAATTAATTCCTCTTCGGAAGGAATTTACACTTGGAATAATTTAAAGATCTTTTGTAACTGGGCTTAAATTGTATTGACACAAGACTTTACGTATTAAAAAGGTTTTCAAAAGAGGTAGTTATTCAATGTTTATCATCCCAATTGCTGATATGAGATACTTAAATCTTTGTTCATCAAATGCTTTTGTGAACAAATCAGCATATTGTTCATTTGAGTCAACTTTGATTAAGTTTATCAGTTGTTTCTCATGAGTATCTCTAATGAAATGATACCTGATATCAATATGCTTTGTCTTGGAGTGCTTCACGGATTCTCAGTAATGGAGATAGCACTATTGTTGTCAATATGGATAGGAGTAGTCATGAAGTTGAACCCATAGTCTAACATCTGATTTTGAATCCATAGCAGTTGAGCACAGCAGCTAGCAGCAGCAATGTATTCAGCTTCAGCAGTTGATGTAGAGACACAGGATTGTTTCTTGCATTGCCATGAGATAATCCTTTCACCAAGAAATTGACATCCTCCTGATTTGATTTCTTGTCAATATTGCAGCCACCATAGTCACTGTCAGAGTATCCATAGAGATTGAAATCACTATTTCTTGGATACCAGAGACCTAGTTTAGGTGCTCCTTTGAGGTATCTGGAATTCTCTTTGCAACAGCTAGGTGAGACACCTTTGGAGCAGCCTGATATCTTGCACAAATGCATGTGGCAAACATAATATCTGGTCTACTGCAGTGAGATACATCAGAGAACCAATAATTGCTCTATACTGATGTTGATCAGTATCCTCCCCCTCAAGGTCAGGGCAAAGATTATGTTTCTGGAGTATGTCTGTAGATTACTAATGAAGAACCCTTCCTCATCTGTTTCACCTGGATTCCAAGGAAAAATTCCATTGTTCCCATGGAACTCATCTCAAACTTCTGCTTCATAATGCTTTCAAAGTCCTTGCACATTTAATCGTTTGAAGAACCAAATATGATGTCATCAACATAGACTTGTACAAGCAAAATGTCTTCTTCACTCTTTCTGATGAAAAGAGTCTGTTAATGGTACCTCTAGTGTATCCATTCTTCAGGAGAAACTGAGACAAGGTCTTATACCACAGCCTAGGTGCTTGGTGCAGCCCATATAGAGCTTTATCCAGCTTGCACACATAGTTGGGGTGCTGTGGGTCTTCAAATCCTGGAGGTTGACACACATAGATTTCCCTATCTATATCCCCATATAGAAAAGCACACTTGACATCAAGTTGGTAGACTGTGAAGTTCTTGGATGCAGCATAAGCAAGGAAGATCCTAACTGCCTCAAGTCTTGCAACAGGTGCAAAGACATCAGTATAATCAATTCCTTCCTCCTGGGTGTACCCTTGAACTACTAGTCTTGCCTTGTTTTGATAATCAAGCCTCTATCATCTTTCTTGTTCCTGAATACCCATTTTGTGCCTATGGGTACTTGACCAGATGGTAGTGGGCATAGATTCCAGACCTTTTGTCTTTTGAATTGAAGCAGCTCCTCCTGCATCGATTCAACCCAACTACTATCCTTTAAGGCATCTTCTACCTTCTTTGGTTCCATCTGAGACAGGAAGCATGAGTACAAGCAGACATTCCATGATGAGTTGTCCTCTTGTTCTCACACCCTCAGAGACATTCCCTATGATGTTCTCAGTTGGATGAGTGTTGTGAATCCTAAGACGAGGAATCACTTCCAGTTACAGAGATAAGTCTAGGTTAGACATATTCTGATCAGGAACTGGATCACTCTGTCCAACTACTGTTTCAGAGTCTTCAATGAGGACTGATTGAATGATTGAGAAACATCATCAATGGTTGGTTGTGAAGTAGTATTAACAGTTGCCTGTTCCTTCAAATACCACTTCCCTCAACCTGGTGTTGTAGTGGATCACCTGAGGAACTTTGAGGTTGATCAAGTGATTCACTCGTTGAAGCTTCACTATTTCTGGAGATAGTTACACTGTCAGATCTGTGAATAGTTGAAGCTTGTTGCCCTTCAGCTCTTGGAGAATTTGGAATAGGTCTGGGAAGCTCATATAATTGACCTGCATCAGCATCAGCATCACTTTGAGCACCTGTTCCAGCTGAAACATTCTCACAAGATGGTTTAGAATAGTTCGGAAACAATTCTAAATCAAAGATATACTCAGGTCCATTCCCCCTAACACAAGGAGTGTGCTCATTAACAACTATGTTGGATGACTCCTCAAATTGTTGATTCTTGATATTGTATACTCTATAAGCTTTGGAGCTAGAAGAGTATCCAATAAAGATAGTATCATCCGACTTCTCAGCAAACTTTGCCAAGTTGTCCTTTGTGTTAAGTATGGTACACCTGCAGCCAAAGGACCTTAGAAAGCCAATGAACGGTGGCCTCTTGTTCCATAACTCATAAGGGGTTTTTCCATGGGGCTTAACTACAAGAACCCTGTTCTGCACATAGCATGCAGTGCTGACTGCCTCTGCCCAGAATGTTAGAGGCAGCTTTGAATCAGCTAACATAGTCCGAGCAGCCTCAATAAGTGTCCTATTCCTCCTCTCAGCAACACCGTTTTGTTGAGGAGTTCTGGGAGCACTGTATTGTCTGGCAATCCCTTTTGAGTCACAGAATGAGTCAAGAACGAAGTTCTTAAACTCAGTCCCTTGATCACTTCTAATGATCTTAACCTTGTGATCAATTTGATTTTCTATTTTAAGAATAAAGATTTTAAAGTTTCAGCAGTTTCATCTTACTTCTTAAAAAGAATACCCATGTAAATCTTGTAAAATCATCAACGATCATAAGGCAGTATGATTTCCTTCCAATGCTCATTATACTTGTGGGTCCAAATAGATCCATGTGCAATAAGTGTAATGGAGTAGTGATAGAGTTAACACATTTGGATTTATGAGATGATATGTGTTGTTTCCCTTTCAGGCATGCAACACAGTTATCTTTGCAGAAAAATTCCTTTTTAGGCAAACCATGTACCAAGTTATTTTTAGCCAATTTATTCATTGTTTTAAAATTCACATGACACATGCGTTTATGCCATAGTGTTGACTCATCACTATCAGCTTTGGAAAGAAAGCATGATACTTCACCCATAGGAGAAGCATTGTTCATATCCAGCTTGTACATATCCCCTTTTCTGGGAGATCTAAGAAGCACCAATTCCGGAGGAATTGTCATCCCTGGTTGAGGATAATGCACTCATGTTCTGTGAAGAGCATCTGATGCTTCTGGTCACAGAATTGAGAAACACTTAACAGATTGTGTTCAAGCTGTTTGACAAAGTGAACTTTGTCAATGTTTAGTCTGCCATTGGATATACTTCCTCTGCCAGAAATATATCCTCCGGCCTCACCTCCAAATTGGACAGGCCCTCCATCAAAGTTCTGGAATTGTTGAAGGAGAGATCTGTTCCCTGTCATGTGCCTGGAGCATCCACTATCTACAATCCAGATGTTGTTGTTCTTGTCAAATGGATGTCCCTGCACATAAGATGAGATGGTTAGTTTTGTTTGGAAGCCCAAGCCTTGCAGGTCTCGGGCTCTTCCAAAGATAGTGACATAATGAACCAAAAGATATGCAATGGGGTTCAATAGAGGTCATTGTTGAAGAAGAGGTTTGGGCTTCAGCATCTTCCTTGATCTTCCAATCCATCCTTTGGTTGATCTTTGAGGATGAGCTTGTTGAAGCTTTTGCAGCATTGTCTTCTTCCGAAGCTTCTTTCTTTTCGGAAGAAGCCTTCACCACCTTTTCTTCCGAAGTAGTCTTCTTCTGAGATGGTTTCAAGGAGCCTTCTTGTTCTTTCGAACCTTAGAAGGTTTGGCTTCCGAAGCCATTTTCCCTTCGGAAGAAGCAGTTTCTTCCGAAAGCAACTTGGCTTCCGAGACCAACTTTCCCTTTTTCATCATTTGGACCTTTTGAAGTGGTCCAACTGAGAAACCTTCTCTGACTACTTCTTTTCTAACATTATTTGCATAATGTGTGCTTGCTGGATTGTAGTAACAATCTTTAGCCATGTGGTTGTGCAGACCACACATTATGCATGCAATGTTAGTCTTCTGGGAACTTGCAGGTTGCTGTTTCTTGGGTTTCTTCTCGTCATCAGCAACTTTCCTTTCAACTTCTGATCCTTCAGTAGGACAGGAGTGCTGGTACTACACTCCTTTCCTGAATCAGGAGTACCTACCACTTGAAATCCGGCAGAAATGAAGACACCCTTTTGCTTTGGGTTGATCTTAAGCTTGGACTCTGCAACCTTCTTGGCAGTCCTTCTAGCAGCTTTAGCTCTGCTTCTTCTTGCCTTGGTGGTCAGGATTTGATCATCACAGGTGGAGATGGGTGTATCCTCCTGTTTCTCCCCTGTGGAGGCCACTATTTTCACTTCATCCTCTAGTTCCAATGGAGAAGGGTCAGCAGTTGGAACCTCTTGCTCTTCAGTACCACATCTAGGTAGTCTAATAGACTCATAAGAGTGTGGTGGAGCTATTTCACTGGTTCCCAACCCTTCTTTGTTTTGATAAAACATTTTGGAATGAGAGGTTGATGCAAGAATAGTTTGGAAGCTTTGCTCAGCAATAGCTTGCTTCCTGGCCTGAGCCTCAGCTGTGACCAACTGGGCTTGTACTTCAGAAAGTTTGGAGATCAGATCTTTGATTTGAGTCTTATAGTTAGTCTTTTCATGTTTTAAAAGAGACACAGTTTTCTCTAACTCATCAATTTTCCTTTGATAGTCAGATTCAGCTCTCTTAAAGTCAGATTTTAGCACATTTAAAGACTCAAACTCAGATCTGATTTCCGAAATGTAATCCTTATACAGTTTAACTTTAGCAATACAGGCAGCAGTACAAAGATGTTCATATACCTGATCATCATCTGTTCCGGCCATGAGTGCTTGACCGGGAGTCACATCCTGTACCATGAAGCTCCAGTCAACTTCCTGAGCAACAGCAGCTGTTTCAGTTGACTTCTCTTCATGCTTGGGAGCAGTGGGATGTGTGGAGGCCTGTGGGGTTCCCGGGTTGTTCTTGGGAGCCTTGCATTCCCTAGCAAAGTGACCAATTTGGTTGCAGTTGTAGCACCTTGCTTTGCTCTTATCAAACCCAAACTTGCTGTTGACTGGGTTTTGAGGGAATTGCCTTCCAGTTCTCTTGAAGAACTTCTTCGCTCTGTAAGTTAAAAGAGCCATCTGCTGGACAATGTCCATATACTCCACATCATCTGGACTGAAGCACTCAAGATCATCAAAGCAGTATTGAAAATCACCAGAGTGTCCACTTCCAGAGACAAAGGCACAACTATCCTGAAAGGAGTTGTGTTGAACCTTTTGAGACTTTGGAGTCTCAGGTAGAGTGATGAAGGGTCCAGTATGTGAGTTGTCAGGGTAGCATAGCAACTGATGTTGTGGTTCTATGGTTTCCCTTTCAACCACATGAAGGGCTGAACTCTGTTGGTTATTGGAGTGATCAGAGGAGTTCTGCATATTCATCTCCATCTGAAATGCACTTAGGATACCATACAACTCTGTGAGAGAAAGAGTCTTAAGGTCCGAAGTTCTCTTGATGACAGCACAGTAGTGAGTCCATAGTTTAGGAAGAGAAGACATGAACTTCCTAACTATGTCTCTGTTCTCAAGAGCTACTCCAATATCCGCCAGAGTATCTACTAGCTCAACATACCTGAAGTATTGTTGAGTCAAGGTCTCACCGGCCTTGAAAGTAAAGTTCTCAAACTGCTGCTTCAAGAGATCTTTCTTGTTCTCTTGGGTTTCCTTGGATCCCTCATACATCAGCTTCAATGCCTCCCATAAATCTTTAGCAGTCTTGCACTTCTTGAAGCGTCTGTAGACGGAGTTGGGGAGAGCAGTTTGGAGACAAGTCATAGCCCTTTGATCTAGCTCTATTCTCTTCCTGTCTTCCACTGAGTAATATCAACATCTTTTGGAATGATGCGATTACCAGTGGCAGATGTAGTGCTTGGTATGAAAGGACCATTGACAATGGAGTCCCACATCCTTGAGTCTTGACACTTAATAAAGCCTTCCATCCTGATACACCATGTGTCAAAGTCTTCAGGGGTGATCATAGGGGACTTGGTCAAGGTACCAGTTTCCATATCAGCCTTGGAGAGAGCGACCATTTGAGTGAGTGGATTGTGGTGAGGAGTGAAAAACAGGTTGATTAGGATGGTAAGATCTCACAATCAAGAGCCTGGAGCTCTGATACCAATTGCAGGATCGGATTTGTGTGGTTTTTCTCTCAACTCACTGTGAATCAACACTCAGCAAGCAGTCTATGAAGAGGATCACAATATAACAAGTAACACGCAGTAAGAAAATTAACACACAGGTAAATTTTCAAGGTGCTTTTATATATTGCTTCTCAACTCAAAGGATTACAAGACACTTAGACTCAAATAACTTTTTTGAAGAGTTACATGAAGAAGATATATATAATACTACCTACAGCCGGATATACTTTGATACCAGCTGGACACCTCTAACCTTACATCTATACTACAAGACTCTAGGCGAGGTCTTTCAGACATTTTGTCTGAAAGTTGGTAGTCAGGACATGTCCCTGACTTACCTTTTGTCACCAACTAAAGTTGGTAACATGTACTATCATAAAAAGGTGAACAGTAGAATAAAGTATGGTCAACAACATGGCTCTTTAAAAAGATGCCATGCTGTATCAGAGGTCTGCAGCGGACTGTCAGGGACCATACTTTTATCTGCTGGACATAGCAATGTCTTCCGAAGGATAAAGTACTTCGGAAGCTATTTCAGACTTTGTCTTCGGAAGCTCTTTCAGACTTTGTCTTCGGAAGCTCTTTCAGACTTTGTCTTAGGAAGCTCTTTCAGACTTTGTCTTCGGAAGCTCTTTCAGACTTTGTCTTCGGAAGCTCTTTCAGACTTTGTCTTCGGAAGCTCTTTCAGACTTTGTCTTCGGAAGCTCTTTCAGACTTGTCTTCAGCTCTTTCATCAGACTTTGTCTTCGGAAGCTCTTTCAGACTTTGTCTTCAGCTCTTTCATCAGACTTTGTCTTCGGAAGCTCTTTGAATGTAGTACCAAAAGATGACTATGAAGTGATTTTGGTTGCACCAGCCTTATCATGATCAACAAGAAACAAAGTCTAGGCTCAGTTATCATCGCGAGAATCTACACGTAACGCAAATTATAGTTTGAATTTTCTATTTTAGATTGGAAAAATTCCAGTTCTGCCCCTGTCTATTCGCACTCGATAAAAATACTAAACGACGTTTAAAAATTCTGATTCTGAAATCTCCAGTTTACTAGATTAGTGATTTCTAAACAACTTTCGTTAGAAAAGTTTCTGATTTGGATTACCGAAATATGAGAAAAACGTGGATCTTTACAGCTGCGCAGAACTGCTAGCTGTTACGAAAACGACTGTTGGAAGTCTAAACGAATGAGCTTTTGATGTTTTATATATCAACAGATTCGTCTTTCGACGAACTTTGTCATGGACATAAGATTTAACTGATTTGAATCTATTATGAAAAAGTTATGGCCTCTGTAAGTTGGCTGTAAAATACGGGCCTAAATCATCTATTTACAGTTTATTTTTAAACAAAATAAACGATTTATGAAATTACAAAATCTTTATAATTCCACAATTTTCACGATTGATCCATAATTATAGATAATAAAGTGTCCAAAAATAAAATAATAATTTGAATTATTATTTAGAGTTCATTTTTATAAAAATGGCTATTTATAACATTTATAAATAATTCTTATAAATATTATTAAGGTGTTTTTAATAACTAAATTTTTCAGAAAATTACTTAGATACTTTAAAATAAAGAAATTTATAAAAGTTATATTTATGATTTTTTAGAATTTTTATTTATTTTTAAAAGCTTCAAAAAGGCATAAAAAAAATAATAGGAGGTGCACGGGTTCGAACCCGTGACCTCCATCCCACACTCCCACACACAAACCAGTGAACCAAAGGCATATAGCCGCAAGAGTTCATGGTTTTATTTGGTTTTAAACACAAACTTAAGCCAATCCCCAAATCTATGAACCCTAATCCAAATTCAATCCAATTGACCATGAATTCGATTATGTTAACTGTATTAAGCTTAGGGCTTTTGTTCCCCACCCTAAATCGAGTGTGTAGGTGGTCTTAATTACCTGATTTGAAGTGCAAAATGTCAAGAACAATCGAAGGATAGGTCGCAGCTGCCCGAGGTCCAATCGATGTGCAAATGTGGATAATAATTCAATTCGCTTTACAGGGAGCTTCTAATCGATCAAATGATAAAAAGCCCTCTATTTAATTCGAGTTTTGAAGCACTGAAGATGGTATTCGAATAGTTGCAGGTCGCGGTTGATGGTGGTGATCAAACGTGATGTTTCTTTGAGTTTCAGATTAAATTGAGTATACAAACATGTTAGAAATGATTAAACATTTGATAGTGCGTGTTTAATTTAATTCTTATTGCGGTTTTAGTGCGCAATGAAGGTGATGGTCGGCCGAAAGTGAAGAGATCGTGGACCGGTTTCAAATCGCACTCGAATTTTAAATTACCATGGGGCATGTGTTCGAATCACCCACATGAGTGTGTCGGTAGTGATATTTGAGCTAGATTTCAAATGGTTTTGGTCGATTTGTCTCGCCGGAGCGGCCGGATCTTTGGCCGGAACAGTTGGGTTCGACGGGGATGGGGGGCTGGGTAATAAAACGAAATTACACATATGGTCCCTGTGGTTTACTATGTTCACCATTTGAGGCACAAACTTATTAATTTAAGTTTCAAAAATGGCACAAATGCCCCCTGAACTTTTATTACTATTATTATTATTATTATTATTATTATTATTATTATTATTATTATTATTATTATTATTATTATTACATTGTTACTCAAAAATACATGTTTACTTTCTCTCTCTAACGGCTCTCTCTCCCTCTTCTTCATCTCCAAATCTCCGGTCACCACCACCACCTCCGGTCTCCGCCGCGTCTCCGGTCACCACCACCGGTCACCACCACCACCACCACCGGTAAGCTACGTCAGGTTTGAAGTTTTCACTGCTCTCTCTCTCTCTCATCTCCTCTCTCTGCTCTCTCTCTCTCTCCCTAAACGGGTCATCTCTACCTCCGCTCTCTACCCC
>JABSNV010001007.1:0-107500 GCA_024085815.1 Flaveria linearis
GAGATCTAGAAGCACCAATTCCGGAGGAATTGTCATCCCTGGTTTGAGGATAATGCACTCATGTTCTGTGAAAGCATCTGATGCTTCTGATCACAGAATTGAGAAACACTTAACAGATTGTGTTCAAGCTGTTTGACAAAGTGAACTTTGTCAATGTTTATTCTGCCATTGGATATACTTCCTCTGCCAGAAATATATCCTCCGGCCTCACCTCCAAATTGGACAGGCCCTCCATCAAGTTCTGGAATTGTTGAAGGAGAGATCTGTTCCCTGTCATGTGCCTGGAGCATCCACTATCTACAATCCAGATATTGTTGTTCTTGTCAAATGGATGTCCCTGCACATAAGATGAGATGGTTAGTTTTGTTTGGAAGCCCAAGCCTTGCAGGTCTCGGCTCTTCCAAAGATAGTGACATAATTGAACCAAAGATATGCATGGGGTTCAATAGAGGTCATTGTTGAAGAGAGGTTTGGGCTGCAGCATCTTCCTTGATCTTCCAATCCATCCTTTGGTTGATCTTTGAGGATGAGCTTGTTGAAGCTTTTGCAGCATGGTCTTCTTCGAAGCTTCTCTCTTTTCGGAAGAAGCCTTCACCACCTTTTCTTCCGAAGTAGTCTTCTTCTGAGATGGTTTCAAGGGAGCCTTCTTGTTCTTCCGAACTTAGAAGGTTTGGCTTCCGAAGCCATTTCCCTTCGAAGAAGCATTTTCTTCCGAAAGCAACTGGCTTCCGAGACCAACTTTCCCTTTTTCATCATTTGGACCTTTTGAAGTGGTCCAACTGAGAAACCTTCTCTGACTCCTTCTTTTCTAACATTATTTGCATAATGTGTGCTTGCTGGATTGTAGTAACAATCTTTAGCCATGTGGTTGTGCAACCACACATTATGCATGCAATGTTAGTCTTCTGGGAATTTGCAGGTTGCTGTTTCTTGGGTTTCTTCTCTTCATCAGCAACTTTCCCTTTTAACTTCTGATTCTTCAGTAGGACAGGAGTGCTGGTACTACACTCCTTTCCTGAATCAGGAGTACCTACCACTTGAAATCCGGCAGAAATGAAGACACCCTTTTGCTTAGGGTCAAACTTAAGCTTGGACTCTGCAACCTTCTTAGCAGTCCTCTAGCAGCTTTAGCTCTGCTTCTTCTTGCCTTGGTGGTCAGGATTTGGTCATCACAGGTGGAGATGGGTGTATCCTCCTGTTTCTCCCCTGTGGAGGCCACTATTTTTGCTTCATCCTCTAGTTCCAATGGAGAAGGGTCAGCAGTTGGAACCTCTTGCTCTTCAGTACCACATCTAGGTAGTCTATAGACTCATAAGAGTGTGGTGGAGCTATTTCACTGGTTCCCACCCTTCTTTGTTTTGATAAAACATTTGGAATGAGAGGTTGATGCAAGAATAGTTTGGAAGCTTTGCTCAGCAATAGCTTGCTTCCTGGCCTGAGCCTCAGCTGTGACTAACTGGGCTTGAACTTCAGAAAGTTTGGAGATCAGATCTTTGATTTGAGTCTTGTAGTTAGTCTTTTCATGTTTTAAAAGAGACACAGTTTTCTCTAACTCATCAATTTTCTTTGATAGTCAGATTCAGCTCTTTAAAGTCAGATTTTAGCACATTTAAAGACTCAACCTCAGATCTGATTTCCGAAATGTAATCCTTATACAATTTAACTTTAGCAATACAGGCAGCAGTACAAAGATGTTCATATACCTGATCATCATCTGTTCCGGCCATGAGTGCTTGAGCGGGAGTCACATCCTGTACCATGAAGCTCCAGTCAACTTCCTGAGCAACAGCAGCTGTTTCAGTTGACTTTTCTTCATGCTTGGGAGCAGTGGGATGTGTGGAGGCCTGTGGGGTTCCCGGGTTGTTCTTGGGAGCCTTGCATTCCCTAGCAAAGTGACCAAGTTGGTTGCAGTTGTAGCACCTTGCTTTGCTCTTATCAAACCCAACTTGCTGTTGACTGGGTTTTGAGGGAATTGCCTTCCAGTTCTCTTGAAGAACTTCTTCGCTCTGTAAGTTAAAAGAGCCATCTGCTGGACAATGTCCATGTACTCCACATCATCTGGATTGAAGCACTCAAGATCATCAAAGCAGTATTGAAAATCACCAGAGTGTCCACTTCCAGAGACAAAGGCACAACTATCCTGAAAGGAGTTGTGTTGAACCTTTTGAGACTTGGAGTCTCAGGTAGAGTGATGAAGGGTCCAGTATGTGAGTTGTCAGGGTAGCATAGCAACTGATGTTGTGGTTCCATGCTTTCCCTTTCAACCACATGAAGGGCTGAACTCTGTTGGTTATTGGAGTGGTCAGAGGAGTTCTGCATGTTCATCTCCATCTGAAATGCACTTAGGATACCATACAACTCTGTGAGAGAAAGAGTCTTAAGGTCCGAAGTTCTCTTGATGACAACACAATAGTGAGTCCATAGCTTAGGAAGAGAGGACATGAACTTCCTAACTATGTCTCTGTTCTCAAGAGCTACTCCAATATCCGCCAGAGTATCTACTAGCTCAACATACCTGAAGTATTGTTGAGTCAAGGTTTCACCAGCCTTGAAAGTAAAGTTCTCAAACTGCTGCTTCAAGAGATCTTTCTTGTTCTCTTGAGTTTCCTTGGATCCCTCATACATCAGCTTCAAAGCTTCCCATAAATCTTTAGCAGTCTTGCACTTCTTGAAGCGTCTGTAGACGGAGTTGGGGAGAGCAGTTTGGAGACAAGTCATAGCCCTTTGATCTAGCTCTATTCTCTTCCTATCTTCCTCTGAGTAATCATCAACATCTTTTGGAATGATGCGATTACCAGTGGCAGATGTAGTGCTTGGTATGAAGGGACCATTGACAATGGAGTCCCACATCCTTGAGTCTTGACACTTGATGAAGCCTTCCATCCTGATACACCATGTGTCAAAGTCTTCAGGGGTGATCATAGGGGACTTGGTCAAGGTACCAGTTTCCATATCAGCCTTGGAGAGAGCAGCCATTTGAGTGAGTGGATTGTGGTGAGGAGTGAAAAACAGGTTGATTAGGATGGTAAGATCTCACAATCAAGAGCCTGGAGCTCTGATACCAATTGCAGGATCGGATTTCGGGTGGTCTTTCTCTCAACTCACTTTGAATCAACACTCGGCAAGCGTCTATAAAGAGTTGATCACAATATAACAAGTAACAAGCAGTAAGAAAACTTAACAGCAGATAAATTTTCAAGGTACTTTTATATATTGCTTCTCAACTCAAAGGATTACAAGACACTTGGACTCAAATCACTTACATAAAGAGTTACAGGGAGAAGATATATATAATACTACCTACAGCCGGATATCCTTTGATACCAGCTGGACACCTCTAACCTTACATCTATACTACAAGACTCTAGGTGAGGTCTTTCAGACATTTGTCTGAAAGTTGGTAGTCAGGACATGTCCCTGACTTACCTTTTGTCACCAACTAAAGTTGGTAACATGTACTAACATAAAAAGGTGAACAGTAGAATAAAGTATGGTCAACAACATGGCTCTTTAGGAAGATGCCATGCTGTATCAGAGGTCTGCAGCGGACTGTCAGGGACCATACTTTTATCTGCTGGACATAGCAATGTCTTCCGAAGGATAAAGTGCTTCGGAAGAATAACTTCTTCCGAAGGCACTTATACTTCGAAGACTGCTTCTTCCGAGGCTTGGAGTCTTCTTTGTCTTCGGAAGCAGACTTTGTCTTCGGAAGCTCTTTCAGACTTTGTCTTCGGAAGCTCTTTCAGACTTTGTCTTCGGAAGCTCTTTCAGACTTTGTCTTCGGAAGCTCTTTCAGACTTTGTCTTCGGAAGCTCTTTCATCAGACTTTGTCTTCGGAAGATGTCTTCAGCTGTTGTCCTTAGACTCTCGGAAGATCTCTTGTTTGGCTTCGGAAGCCCTTTAATGTAGTACCAAAAGTGACTATGAAGTGAATTTGGTTGCACCAGCCTTATCATGATCCAACAGTAAGTCATAGCTGATGAAGACTCCTTGAAGTGTTACATCATTTGTCCCTCTGATTTCATTCTTTAGAGCATTGGGTGTCCTTGTTACATTCTTAACGCAAATAATTCACTTCAGAAGTTTGAATCAAGGTGGATGCAGGGTACTTTGTTGGATATTCATCTACTTGCAAGGCATACAGAGTTTTTAACTGCAGAACAAAGATAGTGGAAGAGACTTTGCATGTGAAGTTCAATCAATCTCCAAAAGACAAAATTCCCCAAAACCCTGTGGAGCTATTTGATTTGGACATACTGCAATATGTTCCTTATCAGTCTCCAGCTGTTGCAGTTCCTGCAAACAGTTTTCCACCTTGTGGTGCTGATGATGATGATGATAGTACTCACCTTTTCAAGTTTAGTACTCAACTGCCTGAGTCATCTAAACCTGATGCTCCTATAGCTTCAGCAGCTCCATCCACAATAAATGCTGATGAGATCTCTGCATCATCTACTTCGTTTGAATTGCCATCTTCTTCATGGTTTCAAGAGTTTGAATCAACATCTGTTGCTGCTGAATCTCCTGCAAACACTTGCACAGATCTTATTGTCTATCAAGAGCTGAAGAATCACCCAATGTCTCAAATCATTGGTGATATCAATGCTGGAGTTTCAACTAGAAGTCAATTGTCCAATTTCTGCTTCTATGCTCTCTTCATCAGTCAGCAAGAGCCAAAGAATTATCATATTGCATTAAAAGACAATGGATGGGTTGAAGCCATGCAACTTGAACTTCTTCAGTTTAAAAAGCAACAAGTGTCAGAGCTGGTTCCTCTGCCCAACGGTAAGTGTGCAATAGGCACTAAATGGGTGTTTAGGAATAAAACTGATGAAAAAGGTCAAATTGTCAAGAACAAGGCCATGCTGGTTGTACAGGGGTTTGCACAAGAAGAAGGTATTGATTATGATGAAACCTTTGCCCCTGTAGCCAGACTGGAGGCAATCAGATTGTTCTTAGCTTATGCTGCCTTCCACAATCTTAAAGTTTTTCAAATGGATGTCAAAAGTGTATTTTTATATGGTAAAATAAAAGAAGAGTTTATGTGTGTCAACCACCAGGTTTTGAGGATAATAAACATCCAGATTGGGTGTATAAGCTTGATAAGACTCTGTATGGGTTAAAACAAGCTCCTAGAGCATGGTATGAAACACTGTCTAATTTTCTTCTTCAAAATAATTTCACTAGAGGCTCTATAGATAAAACTTTATTCATAAAGAAAGTAGGAAAACATAAGATACTTGTTCAAATTTATGTTGATGATATCATTTTTGCATCCTCTGATCCACAGTTGTGTGATGCATTACAAAACTGATGCAAGAAAAGTTTGAATAAGTGCCATAGGAGAATTACATTCTTTCTGGGTTTGCAAATAAAATAAAGAACTGATGGAACTTTCATTCATCAGTTAAAATATACAAAAGATCTTTGAAAAAGTTTGATTTACAAAACTATAAGCCCTGTTCTACTCCCATGAGCACCACCACACAACTGGATGTTGATCAAAAAGGTAAAGCGGTTTATGAAACCCTTTACAGATGTATGATTGGTTCCTTGATGTACCACACGGCTTCTAGACCAGACATTATGTTTGCAACTTGTGTCTGTGCTAGATTTCAGGCTGCACCTAAAGAATCTCATTTGATTGCAGTCAAAAGGATCTTTAGATACTTGCAAGGAACTCAATCTCTAGGACTTTGGTATTCCACTAGACACTCTTGCAAATTGGTTGCTTTCTCTGATAGTGACTATGCAGGGTGTAAAGTAACCAGAAAATCAACTTTTGGTGGATGCCAATTTCTAGGATATTGTTTGGTTTCTTGGCAGAGTAAGAAACAAACTTCAGTTGCTACATCCACTGCTGAAGCAGAGTATATTGCTGCTGCAAGTTATACATCAGGTACTCTGGCTTCAGAATCAATTACTAGATTATGGCATTATAGAGACTAAGACTCCATTATAGATGGACAGTGCTTCAGCTCTTTGTATTGTTAAGAATCCTGTTCAGCATTCTAAGACCAAACACATTGAGATCAGACATCATTTCATCAGCGATTGCTATGAAAAAGGTCTGATTGATCCAAAGTTTGTTCCTAGTGCTGATGAGCTTGCAGATATATTTACTAAGCCTTTGGACAGTGCATCTTTTCAAAATCTTATGCTAAGTCTTGGTATGCTGCAGCTAGAATAATATGACTAATACTATAGTCTCAGATCATAATTACTGATGAGTATTAGTATACAAAAGTCAAAAATATGTACTGATGAGTTATTTTGTCTTCAATACTTTTTAACTACTGAAGTGATAAAAAGACTGAAGACTAAAATACTTAAAAGTACTGAAGTACATTATTTGTTGAAAAGAACTGATGTAGTTACAACTACTGATGTGGTTATAACTACTGATGCCTATTGTTAACCAATAAGTAATAAAGAACAAATTTGTCCAAAAGTACTGATGTGTAACCCGGCACATAAGTACTGAAGATAATATTTGTTCACGAGTTCTGAAGAATATTTATTTCAAAAAGATCTACTGCACAAATGTTCAGATGAGCTGATGAATAAATATTCCAAAGAACTGATGACCAATGAAACGTCTAAAATTCAGACAAAGTCTGATGAGTAAATGTTGAGGTCAGAATGAAACAACTGAAATCTGTGAATTGATGACAACAACTGATGAGTAACTTTACTCTTCAGCTATTTTCAACAACTGTTGTTTCATTTCAAAACAACTGAAGCCAAAACCAAGTCTTCAGTAGTTTTCAACTACTGGTGATTAACACCAAGTCTTCAGTCGTTTACAACATCTGAAGGTTAAAACCATGTCTTCAGTCGTTTCAAACAATTGATGACCAACACCAAAACCTTCAGTTGTTTCCATCAGCCGTTTCAAAATCTATAAATACCAAACCCTAAACTCAGAACATTACATTTCCCAACCGTTATTATTCAAAATTCTCAGACCTCCCCATCCTGTATTAATGGCGACCATGCAACTCAAACCACGCCATAACTGTGTAGCCTACCTCAAAAAATCAGCTTTCTGGAACAAGTTCGATGACGCCATCGATTTGATGGTTGAATCCCTATACCAAACGGCTTTTCTTTTGAATCCAACCATATACGCCAAATCCCTACAACAATTCTGGACAAACGTCACCCTCACAACTGGTGAGAATGATTCCGAGATCACTCTCCAGTCGTTTGTCAACCAGAAGAAGGTGGTCGTCACTTCTAACATTATTCGGCAAACCCTAAATCTGAATGATGCCACCTTCGTCACCGACTATCCTAAGGGTACCACCAACTTATCCTTCGCCCATCATGGATACGAAGGTGACCTAAGTGCTACCACAATCTTGAAGAAGCACTTCCATGACCCTGAACGCCTAATGTTCCACATGGTCAATGTCTTTCTTGCCCCCAAGACCTCCTCATGGGATCAAATGTCTTCCAAGTGGCAACAGGTATTGTATTCTATTCTTGAAGGCCAAAGCTTAAATTTTTCTGAAATTATCTTTTTAGAATTAAAAGAAATGGCTTTGAAACCTGTGGCTAATAGATGGATCTTATATCTAAGGTTTCTTATGGCTATTATTGAAAATCAATTAAAAGCTGAGGGCCTTGTTGGCCTAGGAGTCCCTGCTGTGGCAGTTTTGCCTGAAGTATACTCCAGGCACAACTCGAACACACAACTAAAAGAGGCTGTCAAGCTGCTAAAACCCAGCAGTGGGAACCCACAGCCTCATCCTCCAAATCCAAAGTCCCCACCACGCCAAAAACTAAAAAGCCCAAAAAGGCTACTCAGGGAGTTGAGTCCCCTGAGGATGCCCCTGCAGCACCAAGGCAGGAAGAAACTGCTGGTAGTAATCCACCAGTAGTTCTAAAGACTCCACCTGCCACAACCGCTCAGGAATCCTCTTAAAAGGATCCTGAAGCAACCATTTCAGGGGATGCCACATTACTGGAACCTCTCTTATTTGAGAAGGTTGCCATTGAAGAGCACCATTCACCCCAGGTGCAAATTGCTTCATACCTATCTCCCACTGCAGCCACCCCACAAAGCCTAACATTTATAATTGCAGAAGTGCTGACTCAGCTCAACACTCCGCCCTCTCCCCAGGCACCTATTACTACTGGGACAACCTCAACCATTGAGGGGGAGGATTCTAGTGTTGCTGATAGCCCACAGCACATGGATTACATAGTTCAATCTCCCTGTGTGGAGGAGGAGATTAGAACTTCTGGTGAGGCTGCCACTTCTCCTGATTCAGCATATGAACAGGATGCAATTGCTAACATCTCTAAGACCTCACTAGAGGCAACTGCCGATGAAGGACAAAATCCTGAGGCAGGAAGTCCCCAGTACCAAGATCAAGGGGCACATGTGAATACTGATCCACACTCAGCACATGTTCATCCAGATGAAATCAGGAGGTCAGATGATTCAGCACCCACTGGTGATGAACTGGGCTTTTTCTTGATGTTCTAGCCCATAGCACCATTCTTGAGGCTGAGGTAAGTAGACTACAAGAACTACTTGCCAAATGTCTCAAGAATTAAGACCATCTACCCAAATTCACCCACAGATGGCACCTTCTTCTGAAGGTCTCCCAAACACTGAGCCACTCTCCATAAATCAACCACCAGCCACTGCTTCTGGCACCATTTCTCAGGGACAGAACCCCTCGGAGCAAATGGCTGCTGTTTTTAAATCTTCCCTGCCTCTCATCACTCCCATCATCACTGACATAGTGCATCAAGCCCTTGATGAGAGGCTCTCCTCAAATATACAAACCCTGGTTGATGATGCAGTATCTAAAAGGCTTTCTGACATTCAACCCCTGAACCCAATGCAACCAAAAAGGGGAGTCTAAGTCAGTGAAAGCAGCTAAAAGAAGAGAGTTGAAGAGGAACAAGAGAAAGAGAAAGAACAAGAAAAGGAGAAAGAAGAAGAAAAGAAAAGGAGGAGGTGAAAGAAAAGAAAAGGAGAGGGAGGAGGAAAAAAAAAGACTTTCATGTCACATACAAGAAAAGAAGGGTGTTGAGAAGTCTTCTAAGAAAAAGCTGGATGACATAATCAAAGAAGCTGATGAGCATCATAGCAGATCAATGGATAAAATCATTGATCAGCTATTCAGACAAGGCTTTGATACAGCTAAGCTGGATTCTGAGATCAGAAGGCTGGAGATACAAGAGATCGAGTATAGATGGGCTAGTTACAGTGAGAAAGAACAGGAGAGACTGGAAGCCATGGTCAGATTCATATCAAAATATTTGGGGAGATCAATCCTTGAGGTGAAATCATGGACCAGGGACAGTATTTTGGAGATAACCAACCAATCTGTTTGTCTGAAGTATTTACAAAGGGATTGATCATAGAAGCCCTTAATGAAGCTGGTGCTGGGAAGAGGACTGATCAAGCAAAGTACTCCAAAGCCTCACTTGCAACCAAAATGCTAGAGCAGTCTATACAAACTCCCACACTAAAAAAACCAACATCAGAACCCACAAAACCAACTCCTTTACCCAAAAATCCAACACAAACAACTATCGATGATGCACCCAAGAGGAAGAGAAGGGTGTTGAGGCTTCAAGAAGAAGAACAAGAAGTTGATGATGAGGAAGACAGGCTGCCCATTTCAGCTATTATTAAGATACCTGAGCCCAGGAGTCTACCAACAACAATCACACCTGACATCCAGAGGCAAATGGTAAAAGTTAAGCTGGAAGAAGAAGAACAGCACAAACAACATGATGAGCAGCTGTTGAGCCTAATTGATAAAGACTTTCCTCAGACCACTTCAATACAATCTATGAGGAAACATGCTCAGAGGTTGTATGCTCTCAGATTCACCTTTCAATATTAGAAGGAGAGAGTGAGAATTTGGCCTGATCCCAGGGTGAGTCATAGAATTCACAAGAAGAACATTCCAAATAGATACAATGGCCAAGTAAAGAAGATTGTAGATGCAGTGATCATGCTGACCATTGTAGTATCACCCTGGGAAATCCTAGAAGACTTCAAGAAAGCCTATAAAGCTAATCTTTCCCCCCAAAAGTTACTAGAAAACAAAATGGTGAAAAAGGGGTTAATTTACAAGAGGCTTGAAGAGGTCAGGAGCAATGAACTCCAGTTGTTACTTGAGGGTAATCACCCTGCTGAGTTTGCTTATAGAGAAATAAAAACTGTGGAGTTAAAGACTGGGAAACAGGTCAAATATCTTTCTGAATATTATGGGCCAGAGTTCTTCTTTGAAGGAGCAGCTGAAGATCTCACTCTGGAAGAACAAGTTGTCTTCCTGGAGGCCTATGTAAGAGAGTCTTATAGACTCATTGTGGGAAAGTAGGTTTCATGGATGGGACAACAACTCTGTGTCCAATTCCCAAGACAGAGTTCCCATCCATCCCTTGCCAATCAGATCTACTGAAACCTCTTCGCAGGCCTGTGCTTAAAATGGTCACTTCTGAGCTGATTCAGAAGAAAAATACAATATTTTTGCCTAATAAGTGGGACTCCAATAATCTTAAAGGTTTTGGCTGTATTGGTTCAGGGAATGTTTGTTGGACCAAAAGAACCAATGAGCCAGATCAGAAAAACCTTTATGTCCCACAGACATCATAACAACTAAAGAAGCATTCATTAGCTGAAGACAAAGTCTGAAGACAAGTGCTGAAGACAAAGTCTGAAGACAAGTACTGAAGACAAAGTCTAAAGACAAGTGCTAAGACAAAGTCTGAAGACAAGTTCTGAAGACAAAGTCTGAAGACAAGTGCTGAAGAAAAAGTCTGAAGGCTAAGCCTTCATAGGTTGTCACAACAGCTGAAGTAGTACTCTTCAGTAGTTGTGATGGTTTCCTTTTCAGTAGTTGTTTTTTTAGTTCAGTAGTTTGTAATCAGTAGTTTGTAATAAGTAGTTCAGTAGTTTGTTTTCAGTAGTTGTAGTATTAGTTAATACTTAGCTTCTTTTGTAAGAAGATGTCCTCAGCTGTTGTGGACATCTTCAGTAGTTTAGTTAGTTTCAGTTGTTTTTATAAAACGGTTAGATGTCACTATCAAGTGACATCTGCTGACGTCACCTTACCTCTATAAAATGAAGGTTGACCTAATTTGTATTTGCCGAAGCTTGTGTATGAATGAATACATTCTCTTTTGCAGAAAACATTCTCTATTTATAGCCGTACTGTTTCATTGAAAATCCTTTGTGTTCTTGCTTAAATTTTGTCTAATTCTTATACTATTCCGCTGCAAATCATAACCTAATTGATCAAACTAGATCCGAGATCCCTTCATTTTCCATCTTTAATCAACATCAAAACATGATAATCAGCATAGCATGTTTAACATATACTCTTGTATGAATTCAAGTGGGTTGACATACTTGCAATCAACACTAGATCTATGTCTACAAAAATTTCCCAAAAAGGATTAGGAAGTTGATTAGTGTCATAGTATGATCCCATGTTATTAATTAAATGTTTGTACATATCTGTAAGTTATTTTTAATCTTAGTTAGTTTAAATAAGATGGATAGATCAGTGCCTTTCATGCTATTCTCTTCATCAATTTCTGGTAAATTCATAAGTTCATGATTAATCATAAATTTAGGGGAGTTGTAATTAGCATGAAAGTGACTTTATTATAACTTAAATGAAGAAAATTGGAACTTGAGCACTAATTGGAACTTTAATCTAACAAGGTTGAATTTGACCTTTCGTAGATTGGTAATCTGCGGATAGGTTGAGATTTTAACAGGTATATAATTTTTCATGGATTAGTAACCTATGAAAAACAAAATTCTACTTTCGTAGATTTAAATCAGCAAAGTTAGTTTTCTGGAGATGTTTTGTCATCCGTAGATGTTCTACGGAAGAATTAATAAATACAGAACAATAACTAACCATGGAAGAGTAATAAGGATTGAGGGTCCCACAACATTAAATAGGTTTTTAAATATTCTAAAGTGTGTATAAATGATAAGCTTGACCGTTGTCATTTTCATTCACATTTTCAAAAGCACATTTTCAGACCTAATACGCTCAAAAACCTTTAAGCCCTTCTTTCACCGAACACTCAAATTACCATTCTAGAATAACAAATAACACTAAAATCTCGAGTGCATTTTATCAATCAATCATCATTGTCGAGATGGAAAACCGATTCACCAAAGAGCACAATGTGTGTGCATTCCTAAATGCTGATGACCCTGTCTTCGAAGGATGCATAGACATTATTAACTATTTGCGTAGATCGAGATTGTTCTATGCACTATCAGCTGATCCAGTCATGTGTCAATCACATATGATAGATTTCTGGAAATCAGCAAGAATAGAAGAGTAGAATGAGGAGAGAGTGATTCTTACCATAATTCGAAATGAATAATTAAGGGGTAGATGAATAGACAATCAGAGGATATTAGAATTAGGAGAACAAGAAGAAGGTCATCCTGATGTATTTGATCATGATTACATTCCGAGGGTATTTGACCTAATGGGTTATAATGGTGATTACCGAAATGGTGAAATCAAAAAGGGAAGACTATGCAAACCATATACATTCCTTTGTCATACATATCTAAAATGTATGTCAAATAAAAAGTCAGGATTGAATTGATTTTCTAGGCATATCTCATCGGGAATTATTAGGATATTTGAAGTAAGGAGATACAATTACTCAAATATATTCTTGGATGTTTGTGTGATCAGATTCAAGTTCAGAAATCTGACAAAATGTTCATGTATCTAAGATTTCTTCAGCTCTTCATAAATGATGTCTTGCCAAGAATAGAAAAGGAAGGTGATATCCTTATGCAAGCTCATCTAGGAAGGTCTGTATTGAGCAAGATTAGTGGGAGATATGAAGGTGCAAACATCCCTATGTTTGCTCATGTCATAGATGAAAATGCAGATATCCCACTAGCACTTGTTTATGATTATCATCAACAAGAAGAAGAACAGACTGAATCCCCTACACCAACTAAGCAAGCATCTCACTCTCCACCACCATCTGCTACTCACCAATCATTACCACCATCTCCTACTCACCACCAACCATTATCTCCAGCCCAAGCCCACTCACCATCAAGTCAACATACAGAACCCATTTCTCCTTCCCAATCACCAACTTCAATAAACACTACTGACACTGAACCTATCTCATCAGCCACTGAACACACCCAACTCATTTCACTCTCCTCATCTCAATCATCTGCAAACACTAAAACAACAAAACCCCTTTCACCAAATGTAAACTCCTATCTCCTCTTCAAGAACATTCACACATCCACATCTCCCTATTTATTAAAGTAATATCAACCTCAACAAGCCATGTTCCCACTGAAGTGTTTGACTTTGAAGAAGATCATGTTGTTATTTAAGTAGAGGTAACTGAAGAAGTATGCTTAGAGGTTGAGGGGGAGAAGACCAAGAAACAAGATAAGATCAAACTGAGAGTGGACATGAGTTTGTAGACATTATAGCCTATCATAAGGATGACTTGAAAGAAGAAGAAATTGATGTTAGCAAAAGTTTTCTTGTTACTAAATAAGATTGTCATCCTTAAAACAAACAAAACATTGGAGAGATTAATAGAATTGAAGAGGATTTTGAAAGAAAAAGATGAAAATTTAGCCCAATAAGAAGCTGCACTTAAAGATTAAGAGAAGATGCAGTAATAATTAATGAAGTGATTGATGCTCTGCACCAGTTGGTAAGAGAGCTGAAAGAAACAGTTGAACAAGAAAAACAAGAAAAGGAGCAGCTTGTTACAGAAATAAAGAAAGCAAAACTACCATCACTGAATAAGCTGATCTTCTAAAATTAAAAGATGAGGAGATTGATGCCATAAATACAAAGATATATGTTTTTGAATCTACTACTCATCCTGAACAAACTGAGCAAGTCCTACAACAACTAACATCATCAAAAACTCTCCCAAAGAAACAAAAGACCCCATCATTCAATACAATAGGAAAAGGAGGTACTTAGGGAAAATTCAACGGGACGTCATACAGGTTGAAGAATCTCCTAAGAGAGTAGGAACCATATCCCCTGAGCACACCCCATCAGTTAATTTCTCAACCCTAAAGCCAATTGAACACAAGAAGGATGAAAGTGATGCTGAATAGGAAGAACCAACAAAAGAAGAATCCTCCAAAGCTGCTGAAACAACATTATCAGATGAGCTGCTTACAGCAGAAAATATCCTAGAAGAAAGACCTGAATCTACCTTGTTTATGGACCTTATTAACAAAGGATTTCCATATGACTTGGTAGAAGGATGAATATGGATGAGATAAAGCAAGCTATTCAAGATGGTCAGGCTGATGATTCCAGGTTGCAATTATGATGCTTTCACCAAATTACAAGCAATAAAAAGCTGAAACAAGAACTGGGTCATGGTGACACAAAATGGCTTAACAAATACAATATGGTTTGTTGGTTGCAAAGCCACAACTGTAAGTATCATGAAATAAAAGGCAGATCAGTTAAGGAGCTCAGAAAAATTATGGAATATGTAATAAAAGTTGAGTTGGAAACCGTAGTAATTTAGAACTAAAGTTCTAAATCCAGGTCTTGTTCATCAATATACTCCTACTGAGCCCATAGTTATGGAAAGGAAAGACATGTTTAAGGGCAAGGAAAAACTGATCAGAGAGACAAGGGATGTCATTCCTAGTAAAATATGGCCTCTGGGAACAACTGTCAGAGTGTTCAGTGAACAAAAATCAACTTTGATTCAACTTTTTGATCACATCACAATTCCCATGTCTTTTGAAGACTACCAAATTAGCGCATGAAAATTTGATCCAGACTAGGATTTTGCTATCATCAAGAGGGCATCCAGGATGATTCAGTACTTCCCGTTGATGGAATTAGTCATTTCTGTCCCAGATGTCGACATCAAAAAGCTTCAGAGTATACCAGTCACAACTATCCAGTCCATCCTAGAGGTATAGATTTCTCAGTGATGGTTGGAAAGCTGCTAACAAATTCAAAGATGATATGCTGAAGAAGCTAAAAGAGATGATGATGAGCCCAACAAAAGAAAAGTAAAGCAAAAAAAGGCAAAGGTCCAGCTCTTCAAACCTTTGAATGATGAATTTTTTATAAGAGTTGGACATACAAACAACTTTCAACATCAATTAAAAGCTTTGAAGAGCATCAATACTCATGTCCTATCATAGAGTGGGATATGAAGGGAAAACAAAGGAGCTGGTGCTGTAAAGGAAAAAGATAAGAAGAAAGTTGCTAGAATAAGGATTTTTGATCCATTGGAGATCAAACTTCTACATTCGAGCTACATTTCTTATCTACATGACAAATATTTTCCAAGGCTCAATGATGAACAAGCATAATATGACCTATGGTTATATGTGCACTTAATTTAGATGATTGACAACCTGAATGCGAAGGCTTACAAAAGAAGAAGATTTGAACCAGCTGGTGGGATCTGAATCCCATCTATCATTGAATTAAGAATATCAGATGAAGATAAGCTTGAAGTTGTCAACAATTACACTATTGTTGCAACTTTAACAACAAAGGAAGATATTCTTGGTCTAAATTTTGACACTTTGAATAAGATGAGCTGAATGGAGTTCAAGTTCAAATATGACGATCAAAAGGAAGTTGTATCATTTTTCAACCAAAAGATGGTGGCAAGAGTCAAGGAGCTATCAATTCTGAGGAGCTGATTAGAAGTGTCTAAGCCTAAGTAGGAGTATTGTTAGGACTAGATTGTTTGTATAGGCTTAGAACTTTAATCAATCTTTGTAATGAATTCTTGTAGACTTTCATCTTCTTGTATGCAATATGTATGTATAGGTTAACCCATTTATTATATGTGTTTATTTATATGTGTGATTGTAGGAATAACATTATTCTTGGTCAATTTGTAAAATTTACCAAGTGTAAGAACTATCATGGATGAACAGAATGTTCTTCCGTGGATAATCTGACCAACAAGAAATTGTGCATCCGAAGATCTTCTGCGAAAGAACAAATTCTTACGAATGAAGCCAACTTAACTCCTACGAAAGATCAAAGTCCAATGGAAGGATAAACTCCTACGGAAGATCAAGGTTCTGTAGAAGAGACAAGTCCTGCGGATAGCATAAGTCCTACGGAAAAACAAAGTCCTACGGAAGACTTAATTCCTACGAAAGACCAAACACTTGATTGTACACCTAGTACATCAAGTCAACAAGTCAAACACTAAAGTGATGTTATAAAGTCAACTTCTACGGATGACTTCACTTTAGTCAGAGAACGTCACATCAAGACATTCTCTGAGTAACTTTCTTACCATGATAAGAAAGTTACTGTTACCCTAATAGTAAAATCGAAAGCCTATAAATATGAGGCATAGTTGCACATTTTTATGTACTGATTGCTACTGATTGCAACGGATTGCTACGAATCATAATCTAACATCAACCCTAGCAACCCTAATAGCAACCATAACAATATACAACAAATAATCATCATTAAAACCCTAGCAATCAATTATAGCAATCATTCAAGCATTTATTCAATTGAATGGAAAACTTTTGAATCGAACGTGTTTATTCATTTATTACTTTCATCTGTTTACATTAATCTGAATTGTTCTTCATTGATTCATATTACGATTGTTATTTCATCTTCAATCAGTTAAACAACAAGTAATGATAATTCCGCGATCACTATTCGTACAATCTAACCTGATAATTCCCTATTCGATCCTTGGATTCGCAATGGAAAGTCCATACATTTGTCAATCTATAGATTAAGATCTTTTATCTGTGACTTTCTACTTTTGTACTTTTATCCTTTTTGTAATAGATAAGGATGTGAGCTATGACATGTCATAGTCATAAGTTAAAAGGCAAACTGTCTTTTGACTCTACATTGATCTTGTTTTCTAGATTAGTGTTTCCAGCTGGCTTTCAAAGTATGGTCGGTTGTAGGATGTAGTATAAAGCATCTCAAGTACTTGTAGCTTAAGATAAGCTTTGTAACACTCGTAAGAACTTGAGAGCAATATACATCATTCTTGAAAACCATATTTGAAGGATTCTGAGCGTAGGATCCTTTCTTAGACTTGTATTTCAATCGTAGTTCCTCCTCCCTTAACTTCAAGATGAAATCATTTATGTCTAAAGTTGCAAGAGTGTCATTCTGTCTCAGATTAGACATAAATGGTTCCCATTTGTCAGGCAGACCATCAGCAAAGCTTGAAACTTTATCTTCCATAGATGTAGTCACACCATGAGTATGCAGCTCACTCATCAAATGATAAAATCTATCAATGATGTCATCTAAGCTCTCATTTCCCATTGGAGAGAAGTTATCAAATTCCTTTTTGAGAGCTTTAGCCTTCAGCGCCTTTAAGGTTGCATTACCATCGTATCTCTTTTCTAAAGCTTCCCATAACTTCTTCGACCGCTTGTTCTCTGAAAATTGATGGAATATATCCTTTGGTATCGACTGAGTCAACAGTGCATACACTTTCTTCTCAGTGTTATACAACACCTTCTGAGCTTCGTTCATACCCCCCCAGTGTCAACTTCACCCCATTTGCACTGACTGGTACAGTATAACCAGTCTTAATAGATGTCCATAGATTAGGGTCTACTCCATTCAAGTATATCAAACCGCTGCTTCCACTGTGGGTACTCATCTAACGTCAACAACTTCAGTGGTTTGTTGTGATTCCCTATCTCATTTTCCAGAAGAAGAAGATTCTGGATACGCGAGTCTTTTCCGGCAGTGAACACAGCAAACTAATCTTCCATGGCTTAAAACTTGACGAACATAAGACAAGACAGATTAATCGTACTATTGAGCAAGGCGACTGGTTCAATCGTACGATTAAAGGATGCGAATGAATTCAATCGTGCGATTGGATTCAGTCGTGCGAATGAAGAGGACGATTGTGGTCAAATGACTGGAATAGTTTAGTCGTGCGAATGAACGATACAGCTGAGTCCAGTCATGCGATTAGGATATACGAATGGGATTTAGTCATATGATTGAACCAATCGTGCGACTGAGGCTGCTGTGTTTGAAAAATCGAATTTTGAACACTTTGACACAAAATATGAGTTTTTCAAGAACCCTAATCTGTCGTCCGATGAAAATCAAAACTTTTAACTCATGCACTCGTCAAAAACACGTTTTGAAGCAAAAAAATGAATCTTTTGATTAAAAACGTTAATTTTAACACCAAAACTAATCGAATCCACGCAAAATCACGAGCCTAAGCTCTGATACCACTTGTTAGGACTGTTTTTGTATGGAGTACTAACTGATTCTGTGTGAGACTAGATCAAATAACGGGGAATTCTATTTGATTGGCGATCCAATCAGTGAGAACGACAAGCTGATCTATCTAACGATTAAACAAACGTTAAGAACGAGTTGGAATCGATCAGGAACGAACTATGAAGTTGGATGAACGAACAGGGACGCTCTGGACGCTAGGGTATGATAGTATTCCAAGTGTTTTGTTTTTTCACGAATTATGTGGTATTTATAGGTTTTCAGTATCCAGTCGGACGACTGAGCTATTAGCATGGTTCAGTCGTACGACTACCTCATGCGTTTGACTCATAGCACGACTGAAGGTTCAGTTCATGCGACTGAGTCAATCTTATGTCTCAGTCATACGACTGATCCGTCACCAGGTTCAGTCGTGCGACTGGTGGGACTGGTCCATAAGTATGGTCCATTCATTCGTCTGGTCCATAAGTATGGTCCATTAGCATGAATAACCCACCTGACTAAGTTGAACACATTTCTAAATCATTATTGACTTAGAACTATATGCAACAGCCTTAATCCTATATATAATGTTCTTACATATGAGTAATACTAAATACAATAAGAATATGATATAATCGAAGACAAATAAACATCAAAGCACATATCATATTTCATTAAGCACTTGCGTTACATATGTGTAAGAAATGACAGACATTTACATTGAAGTACATAAACTAGAAACATAGTGTATCAACATTTTATCAGCATCATACCTCCATCCTAATATTTTATTTATAGCTCTATAGGGTGGGGTTGACATTGCCCTTATTATCCCCTCCTCAAACAGACTTTGTATGAGAGAGTCCATATCAGTGTTTGAGGAGGTTGTTGAGTATGAACAATTTCAAGTAAGGGTGGTGAATCCTCAATGTCCATACTTTAAGAAGGACTCCAAGGTTCTGTGATTGATAACTTCCTCCCCCTTTTTGGTCACATCACCCTCTTGCATAGGTGAGCTGGAGGTTAAGTCTATCACATCCTTAGGTTCTTATATTCCTGGTTGAGTCCTCCTAAAGAGTCTCCAAGCTAGTTGTTCCATGAGATCAGAAATCTTAAGTTGCTGATCATTGATCCTTCTTTGCAAGGTAGTCACTTGAGATTCCAATTGACTGACTTTGGAGACTAAATAAGTGCATGTTTTGGTTAGTTTTTGCACCTCTGAGGTCCTCTCATATTCAGTAGAAGAATCACTAAGGGATAAGAGAATTGGATCTAAGTCTTCTTCCTCATCACCAGCCTGTTGTTCTTGGCTGCTGGATTTCCCCTGCTCAGTGACAGCTTCAACTAAAGTGTCAATGGGCTAGGTTTCCATGTTGGAGGTCTTACTAAAGTAATCACTTGCAGAAGTTAAGGCCTCTTCCATATGGACCCGCTGAACATGTTTAGGAAGATCCACCTCAGTGATAGGTGGATGATATGGGCTAAATACGGGAGAAACAGGATCACTCATTTCTCTTTGAGAAAGGAAAGAAAAGACAGACTCATGGTACTCACTAAGTGTCATATCCTTATCTATATAGAATTCTAGGATGGGTATTGGCTGGTTTAGATCAAGAGGCTGGGAGGTAATTTTTCCTTGAAGGTTGTTTACTAGAGTGCTAAGACTCTAAATGAAGGCTTAAGGCTTCTTGGGTTATGAGCTCTTCAGTTTGAGTATGAGGAACCTCATTACTGATTATTAGTGAGATGGGAGTAGCTTGCTCCACAGGGGAAGTGAGATGTCAAGTGTCCACTTCCTCCTATGTGGTTGGTGATATGGGGGCCTACATAATTTGAATAACTTATGCAGGGGTTCGTTTATATTTTCTTTGTAGGTGATGGTTAATTGTGGTTGTGTGGGTTGTCTTGAAGTGGAAGGTGTGGGCTCAACACTAGCTGGTGTTGCTAGGTTGTCACCTTGAGCAATGAGCTTTAACATTTTTAGAACTATCCCTGAGAAGCTCACAGTAGGCTTTCTCATAGTTTTAAAGATGTCGAGCTTCATCTGTCCTAATTTTAGAATATTACGTGTTCCCCTCAACTTTGTGTTGGGTTTGTTGGACCATAAACATAGTTGTTTAACCATTTAAACAAGAAAAACGCAGCGGAATAAGAGCTTAATATCATGTTTTATAATCTGAGAATTAAGGTACATAACTTTGTCTCAACAAACCCAAGAACATAGGATCGTTTATATGTGTAAGAACTAGCTATCAAGAAGAATAAACAACCATAAACATGCAAAAGATACAACCTTTATAGAGCTGTGAAAATCGTGAGATTTGATGAAGATGAAGCTGCTCTTGAATGACCAAAACACCAAGGATAGGTGTCCTCAAGCTTCCATACCCACAAGTATCAAGAAAGTACCTTTATTGCTAGGATTTAAGCCCCAAAACGAACCAAGAAGGGGCTGCTGGAACCTATTCCAGCCGTGAGTTTTGATTCAAAGATGGAGAGAACTCTTTGCCCCTTTTGGATTCTTGCATGTATGAGAGGGAGAGAGAGAGAGAGAGAGGTTGAGTGTGTTTTTTAGAATGTGTTGTTCCAAGAAATGAAATGAATTAACCCCATAAAGGGGGGCGGCCGAAAATAGGTCTTCAAATGTTTTCCCCCCAATTTTGTCATCCATTTCATTTAACTAGTAACTAATTTGAGCTTTTAAATTAACCTTTTAATTATAAAACTCATACACTCTAGTATAATGTGATGTTATTTAACTAACTTAAATAATATTACAAATAATACTTATGAACAAAATATCCTTATAAGTTGTTCCATCTCGTAGGCAATTTATTTAGAAAACCCGTTTTCCAAATTGATGTAATTATTTAATTGCATGATCATATCATGAATCAAATATTTATTGGTGTTTGCTAAACTTGTTATTGGGTATGACCCGACTTGGATCATAACATACTAACCACATCAATGTTCTATGTGTCTTGGGCATAAAGAATCCAACAATATCCCACTTGCACAAGATTTATAGAAGATTGATGCAAGTAGTAAATACCGCCTAACAATGGTTTACTACCCTTAATACGCATGACTAAAAGCCATTCAATAACATCATCCCTTCAAGTATCCAACATGAAATGATTGAGGTGAATTAATCATTTATCCTTTTGTTACAGATGTCATGTTAAATCCAAGAACACAGAATGACCATTCCTTATTGATTTAACTTAATCAGGCCTTAGACATCTTACTCTCAACGAATAAGAGGAACAAATTCCATCTTGACTACATACATTTCTCACAATCACCTCATGTGATACCTGAACATAGCCTTATGTACTGTCCATTATTTGTAACACCCAGTTATTTATCTATTTTGAAGATGACGAAAGAAGAAAAGAAATAAAGTCAAAGTCTGGGGACCAGACTTGCCAACGCATGAAAGTTAGGCAAATGGGGACATATTAAGGGAGAGGGCAGCCCTTACCCTCTCCCCACACCCACACAACTCAGCCAAAGAGAGAGAAAGAAGAGAGAAAAGGGAGAAGAGAAGAACAAAGCTTTGTTCGAGCGGGTTCGAGTGAGCAAAATCATCGTGTAGCGATTCAACACGAAGCACTTCTTCTTCTTGTAGGTTGTGTGAGTTCTAGGACCCGTATTTTACTTATTTTCAACTGATTTGGGGCTGGAACACATAGCAAACCTATTTTTGTATATGTGTGTGTAACACCCGTATTTTTATTAGCAAGAAATAAAAGAATAAAGAGAAAGAAAAAGAAGGAAAAGGAAGTCAACCCCAAGTTGGAGGACCAAAAGTATAAAATGATAAAAAGATCTTATAAAGTTGGTAAAAAGGTGGCATGGCCGCCCATTACCTTCTGCATAACATTTCTAATCGACTTTTAGAGAGAGAAAGCAGCAGGAGCAGAAACCATCGGGATTTTGAAGAAGGATCTGAGAAATTCGAAGTTTTTGGTAAGAAATCTCGAATTTATGATGTTAGGACGATTCTAGAACCATATATGAGCTTATAAATGTAACTAGTGTGTTCGGTTGCACTGTGTGTGTGTGTTTTAGGTGTATAAACGACTGAGACGTTCAAGGAAAGGGCATCTAAAACCCGAAGGCAAATTAAGGTGAGTTCTAGACCCCTTTTTACTGGTTTTTAAATGTTTTGGGGCTGGAAATGCATGCAAGTATGCTTTTGTAAAGTTTGGTTGAAACCCGTATGAAATGAATGTATGTATGCTTATGTTTATGTTAGATTTATGCCTAGAATCATGTGTATATGCTTAGAATTAGGCATTATGATGTTTGGGACTTGGATTATGGATTAGACTCATGAACAGGTTGCAAATGTCTGAAAATGGGACTTAGAATAATTAATTACAGGTTGATGAGTCCAGCAGTGCTCATACGACCAACAGTGTGGTCGTATGACTAGGAGGTATATTTTCTAAGTGCTAATGAGTCTAACAGACTCATACGACCAACAGTGTGGTCGTATGACCAAGATTATATTCCTAAGTGTTGAGTCCAATAGGACTCATACGACCAACAGTGGTCGTATGACAATGTGAATTTTTCTAAGTATGAGACCCACAGGACTCATACGACCAACAGTGGTCGTATGATCAGAATATATTTCTAAGTCTAGGGAATGGTACGACCAATAGTGCTCTTACGACCAACAGTGTGGTCGTATGAACAGAAAATTCTAAGTACAAGATGAAAAGTCCAGCAGTACTCTTACGCCCAATAGTGCTCATACGGCCAGAGGGCTTATACGCCCAACAGGGCTAAAACGCCTAGAATACTTGGAATTTTTCAGGAATTTCCAGTAAGCCCGAAGTTCGAGGCTTTGACCAGGGCTGACTATGGTTAACAAATAATGATGTTTCATGCATGTAAGGATGACTATGATTAACCCTTATTATTACTAATATTATTAGTGTATTATTGTTAACAATATTATTAAAATATTGTTAAGTAGGGTATGATGCTACGTATGATGATGAATGTATGATGATGTACGTATGATGATGAATGTATGATGAGTATGCATGATGAGTGCGTATGTTCCTTGTGATTGTGTATGCTTATCTTTCTGAAACTTTACGGATAACGAGAATGAACTAATGAAGTATTATGTATCGTAAAGTGAAAGATAATGGAAGAGGAACATGATGATGAATGCATGTATTAACGAATGAACGAAAAGAAGAATGATGATGAATACATGCATTAATGAACGAATGAAGTATGTCTTGCAAACATTGAATAACGCGACTGGTCCTTCTATGTGATTGACCATGGTCATGGTACCTCTACCGCTTACCTCTAGTACCGTGGCATACGTTTGTTGTTCATATGTTGACTTCGGCCCGGTAGCTAATAACGATCGGGGTGTAGCATATGGTATTGGTACAATTCACCTTTCAATGTGCAAGTAGTAACGAATGACGAAGATAATAATGAATATTATCTCTATGTACGTATGATGTATGAGTATTATAAACGTAAAATGAAAGATAATGAAAGAAGAATGATGATGAATACATGCATTAATGAACGAACGAATTATGTCTTGCAAGCATTGAATAATACGATTGGTCCTTCTATGTGATTGACCATGGTCATGGTACCTCTACCGCTTACCTCTAGTACCGTGGCATACGTTTTGTTGTTCATATGTTGACTTCGGCCCGGTAGCTAATAACGTTCGGGGTGTAGCATATGGTATTGGTACAATTCACCTTTCAATGTGCGCAAGTAAGTATGAACGGGATTCTTGTCATTCGACCACAGTAATCATAGCCAAGTGCTATGAAGTGGGTAAAGCCTGACAGAATCCATACGAGAAGTTAAAGATAACGATGAATAACGAATGATGAAGATAATAACGAATATTATCTCTGTGTACGTATGATGTATGAACGCATGCACGAAAGGATACTTTTAAATAAGTAAAAGTATGTTTTATTACAAAACTAGAACTCACTCAGCAACGCTGACTTTTATGTATTTTCCAGTTGGCAGGTAGTGTTGCTGAGGATGGCACGAGGCAGCTACTCAGCTCTTTTGGGATGGCATTCTTTTGTTAATGTTTTTGTATTGTAATGCAAACAAACGATATTTTGTAACGGGTGTTGTATTACTTTGCAAAAGCATTTATAGTAATTTAAAGTTTCCGCTGCATGGTATTTTATTAAATTGTATTAAATGTATGTTTTATGGGTAATGACGACCAACTGTGAGGTGCCCGGGAACGGGGCCTTACAAGTTGGTATCAGAGCTAAAGTTTAAGTGAAACGGGTAAATTTTCAAAATAAACCTTAACTTAAACTGAGAATGGGACAGGGAGAATGAGAATGCCATCTGAGTAGCTGCGTGCCATCAGGTATTTTCTTGAAAGTTAACCAGTGTTACGTGCGCATGTTATGTGTTTATGTGTACTGTTAGACTTAGATACTAATGTAGTCAGGACAGGTAATGCTCGGGGTGTGAAGAGTAGATTAAGTGGCTAATCACAACTGGCCACTGTAATTAGGGACTTACTTTACTTGACATAAACTGAGCTATTTCCTTGAATGACCGTTTTGGTGTTTAAATCTTTCAGTGTGATAGAAGATGGTCGGTGGTAGATCATCTAAAGCCCCAATTGGTGGAGGCAGTGGCGGAAGTGGTGCGGAACCACGAGCCACAAGAGGTAGGCCTAGACAAGAGAAGAAGGTTCCCGAAGAACCTAATACTACTCCCTCGGGGGAGTGGATGAGAGTGATAATGTGAGAGCCTCGGTGAAAGAGACGGTGATCGAGGAGGTGCACCAAGTCATGCAGACGATCTTACCGTCTGTAGTGACTGAAGTGATAAAGGCAGTACGTGAAGACGATAGACGAGGGAGGAATCGGTCCTCAGGAAGACAACAACAGACGGAAGCAGAGACGGTACTATCTGATGATGAAGAGGAAGAGGAAGAAGAACAGTTACGGGAGACCGCCCGGGGTTGTAACTACGGGGCATTCATGAGGTGCAAGCCCCCAACTTTTGATGGGTCTGGTACTGCTACTGATGCTCACCAATGGGTGATGGAAATGGAAGCTGTCCTCGATATTAGTGATTGCCAGGAGGACAAGAAGGTGAAGTTTGCTACCCACTCTTTCACAGGGTCGGCTTTATGCTGGTGGAAAAATATAGTCCAAGCCGAGGGTAGCAGGGCTATAGGGAAGATGAAGTGGGCTGAGTTGAAAAGGCTGGTGATCGAGGAATTCAGTCCTCATCGGGAAATGGATAGAATAGAAAGGGAGTTCCTGCAGTTGGAGGCGGGGACGATGACCCACCAACAATATACCACCAAGTTTAACGAGTTGGCGCTGTTGGTGCCGGAGCAGGTGACGCCGGTGTCTCGAAAGATCAACCGGTATATTCAAGGACTGCCGGCTGAAATTCGTTGGCACTTGATTTCTGCCCGACCAAGCACTTTCAGGTCGGCAGTGGATTTGGCGGGAAGGTTATTCGACGAACGTGCTGCTTTGGTGAAGGCTGAGGGAAGCAAGAAAGGAAGTGGAGAGAAGAACTGGCAGGGGAAGAGATTTGGTCGGGGTGATGCTTCGACAAACAACAAGAAAGCAAGGGTGGATGACCGCCGAGTGGTCGTGTCTGGAGCTGGGGTGAAGAAGTGTGGTAAGTGTGGAAAGGAGCACTCAGGGGAGTGCAAGTGGGGATACAACATCTGCTTCAAGTGTGGGAGGACTGGACATATGGCCAAGGATTGTCGGATGGGCAAGTGTTTTAACTGTGGGGAAAGTGGTCATATGAGCAGAGATTGCAAGAAGCCGAGGGCTGAGGGCTCGGGGGAGAAGAAGACGGGAGGAGAAGCACCAAGGGCAAAGGCTAGGGCTTTCACCATGACGCAGGAAGAGGCTAGGACGGACCCCGATGTTGTATCAGGTACGTTCCTAGTAAATCAAACTCTTGCTTCTGTGTTATTTGACTCTGGTGCTAGTAGGAGTTTCATTTCTGCTACTTTCTGTGATAAATTGTCTACTAGTAGTAAATGCATTGATGAGCCCTTTGATGTAGAAACCGCTATTGGTAAGTCCACTAGAGTTATTGATGTGATAGAGGACTGTACCATAGAGTTAGAAGGCCATAGGTTTGCTGCCAAATTACATGTGATGCCCTTAGGAGGATTTGATGTAGTGTTAGGGATGGATTGGTTAGCAACCTACGAAGCGAATATCGTGTGCTGAAAGAAGATGATTAGACTGACGGCGACTGACGGAAGTCCGGTGACAATATATGGCGATCGGGTTACGACGATTTCGAAGGTGATCTCGATGGCGGTGGCGGGAAAGTGTATGAGGCGCGGATGTAGCGCCTACTTATGTTATGTAAAGAATGTAGAGACGCCAACACCACAACTATCTGATGTACCAGTTGTGCGTGACTTTCCGGACGTGTTTCCCGAAGACTTATCGGGATTGCCACCTGACCGAGAGATCGAATTCCAGATCGACCTGATACCGGGTGCCCAACCTGTCGCAAAAGCACCGTATCGCTTGGCTCCGACGGAGATGAAAGAGTTGATGGAGCAACTGCAGGAGTTGCTTGACAAGGGCTTTATTAGACCGAGTATCTCTCCTTGGGGTGCTCCGGTCTTATTTGTGAAGAAAAAGGACGGTAGCATGAGAATGTGCATCGACTACCGCGAGCTGAATAAGCTGACGGTGAAGAACAGATACCCCTTACCAAGGATCGATGACTTGTTTGATCAACTTCAGGGTGCCAGTTGGTTTTCAAGGATAGATCTTCGATCGGGTTACCATCAACTAAAGGTGAAGGAACAAGATATCCCTAAAACAGCCTTTCGTACGCGCTATGGTCACTACGAGTTTCTTGTCATGTCTTTTGGGTTGACCAATGCGCCGGCTGCTTTTATGGATTTGATGAACCGAGTGTGCCGACCAATGTTGGATAAATCAGTAATTGTATTCATTGATGATATTCTGATTTATTCAAGAAGTGAAAAAGAGCATGTCGGGCATATTCAGGAAGTATTGGAAACGTTGAGAAGGGAGAAATTGTACGCCAAGTTCTCCAAGTGCGCCTTTTGGTTACGCGAGGTGCAATTTCTGGGTCACGTAGTGAATGCAGAAGGAATAATGGTGGACCCAGCAAAGGTTGAGGCTGTGATGCAATGGAAATCACCAAAGACGCCATCCGAGATTCGTAGCTTCTTGGGATTGGCGGGCTATTATAGAAGATTTATTCAAGACTTTTCAAAGATAGCCTCACCTTTGACAAAATTGACTCGTAAGGACGTGAAATTCGTGTGGGGTCGAGAACAGGAGACGGCTTTTGAGGAGTTGAAGGCAAGACTAACACAAGCTCCTGTCTTGACTTTGCCTGAGGGAAGTGAAGACTTAGTGGTCTATTCGGATGCATCTTATTCTGGGCTAGGTTGTGTGTTGATGCAACGGGAAAGGTGATAGCCTACGCATCTCGACAGATGAAGACCCACGAAGTCAACTATCCCACACACGATCTAGAATTAGCCGCGGTGGTTTTTGCGTTGAAGATTTGGCGGCACTATCTATACGGGGCGAAGTGCACAATCTTCACTGACCACAAAAGCTTGAAGTATTTCTTCGAGCAGAAGGATTTAAACATGAGGCAAAGGCGATGGTTGGAGCTCATAAAGGATTATGACTGCGAAATCCATTACCATCCGGCAAGGCCAATGTGGTGGCTGATGCCCTTAGCCGAAAAGAAAGACCTGAGCCGATTCGGGTGAAGGCTTATCAGCTGATCATGACCCCCGATGTGATGACACAGGTTAAGGAGTTTCAAGACGAGGCTTTGAAAGAAGATCGTCTTAACTCCGAAAGGATGAGAGGCCTAGTGACGGAATTGGGTGAGAACACTCTTGGTGTTAAGACCCGATTTGGGCGAATGTGGATTCCTCGATACGGGGATCTACGTGGAAGAATCATGGATGAGGCCCATAAGACCCGATACTCCATTCACCCCGGTGCTACCAAAATGTACCACGATATGAAGAAGGATTACTGGTGGCCGGGTATGAAACGTGACGTAGTGGAGTACGTGAGTAAGTGCCTGACTTGTTTACAAGTGAAGGCGGAACACCAGAAACCTTACGGGAAGATCCAACCGTTGGATATACCCGAATGGAAGTGGGAACATATCACCATGGATTTCATCACGAAGCTACCACGTACCCCGAAAGGGTATGATGCCATATGGGTGATAGTTGACCGCTTGACAAAGAGTGCCCACTTCCTACCGATCCGTGAAACGTACTCATCTGAAAGATTGGCGGATCTGTTCATCAAAGAAATTGTAGCTCGTCATGGTGTGCCGGTGTCTATTGTGTCTGATCGTGACACCCGGTTTACCTCCAAGTTTTGGAAGAGATTCCACGACGCAATGGGGACGAGGCTACACATTAGTACAGCATATCACCCTCAGACGGACGGTCAGTCTGAGAGGACGATCCAAACACTTGAAGACATGCTTCGGGCGTGCGTGATCGATTTTGGAGGAAGTTGGGACGACCACCTGCCGTTAGCAGAATTCTCGTACAACAATAGCTATCATGCCAGTATTGGCATGCCACCATACGAGATGCTATACGGTAGGAGATGTAGGACGCCCGTATGCTGGGGAGACATTGGGCAGAAGGAATTGGGAGGTGTTGAGGTGATTGAAGCAACGACTGAGAAGTTAGAAAAGATCAAAGCCTTCATGAAGGCGGCGAAAGATAGACAAAAGTCGTATGCTGACAAGAGGCGGAGACCGATAGAGTTCAAGGTTGGTGACCGAGTTATGTTGAAGGTCTCACCTTGGAAAGGAATCATTAGATTCAGGAAAAGAGGTCAGCTAAGCCCGAGGTACATAGGACCTTTCCGAATTATCGCACGAGTAGGAGAGGTGGCCTATCGACTTGAACTGCCGGATGAGTTAAGTGGAATTCATCCCACATTCCATGTATCCCATCTGAGGAAGTGCTTAGCTGATGATGACATGGTTGTACCACTGGAGGATATTGAAGTAGACGAACGGCTCAACTACGTGGAGCAACCAGTGGCAATCATTGATCGTAAGGAGAAGAGGTTAAGGAATAAAGTGGTTCCTCTTGTGCGTGTACAGTGGAAGCACAGGAAGGGATCCGAGTCTACGTGGGAGACTGAAGACGAAATGAGACAGTACTACCCACATCTGTTTGAGGAATAACAGGTTTCGGGGACGAAACCTATATAAGGGGGGTGGACTTGTAACACCCGTATTTTTATTAGCAAGAAATAAAAGAATAAAGAGAAAGAAAAAGAAGGAAAAGGAAGTCAACCCCAAGTTGGAGGACCAAAAGTATAAAATGATAAAAAGATCTTATAAAGTTGGTAAAAAGGTGGCATGGCCGCCCATTACCTTCTGCATAACATTTCTAATCGACTTTTAGAGAGAGAAAGCAGCAGGAGCAGAAAACCATCGGGATTTTGAAGAAGGATCTGAGAAATTCGAAGTTTTTGGTAAGAAATCTCGAATTTATGATGTTAGGACGATTCTAGAACCATATATGAGCTTATAAATGTAACTAGTGTGTTCGGGTTGCACTGTGTGTGTGTTTTAGGTGTATAAACGACTGAGACGTTCAAGGAAAGGGCATCTAAAACCCGAAGGCAAATTAAGGTGAGTTCTAGACCCCTTTTTACTGGTTTTTAAATGTTTTGGGGCTGGAAATGCATGCAAGTATGCTTTTGTAAAGTTTGGGTTGAAACCCGTATGAAATGAATGTATGTATGCTTATGTTTATGTTAGATTTATGCCTAGAATCATGTGTATATGCTTAGAATTAGGCATTATGATGTTTGGGACTTGGATTATGGATTAGACTCATGAACAGGTTGCAAATATGTCTGAAAATGGGACTTAGAATAATTAATTACAGGTTGATGAGTCCAGCAGTGCTCATACGACCAACAGTGTGGTCGTATGACTAGGAGGTATATTTTTCTAAGTGCTAATGAGTCTAACAGGACTCATACGACCAACAGTGTGGTCGTATGACCAAGATTATATTCCTAAGTGTTGAGTCCAATAGGACTCATACGACCAACAGTGGTCGTATGACAATGTGAATTTTTCTAAGTATGAGACCCACAGGACTCATACGACCAACAGTGGTCGTATGATCAGAATATGTTTCTAAGTCTAGGGAATGGTACGACCAATAGTGCTCTTACGACCAACAGTGTGGTCGTATGACCAGAAAATTCTAAGTACAAGATGAAAAGTCCAGCAGTACTCTTACGCCCAATAGTGCTCATACGGCCAGAGGGCTTATACGCCCAACAGGGCTAAAACGCCTAGAATACTTGGAATTTTTCAGGAATTTCCAGTAAGCTCGAAGTTCGAGGCTTTGACCAGGGCTGACTATGGTTAACAAATAATGATGTTTCATGCATGTAAGGATGACTATGATTAACCCTTATTATTACTAATATTGTTATTAGTGTATTATTGTTAACAATATTATTAAAATATTGTTAAGTAGGGTATGATGCTACGTATGATGATGAATGTATGATGATGTACGTATGATGATGAATGTATGATGAGTATGCATGATGAGTGTGTATGTTCCTTGTGATTGTGTATGCTTATCTTTCTGAAACTTTACGGATAACGAGAATGAACTAATGAAGTATTATGTATCGTAAAGTGAAAGATAATGGAAGAGGAACATGATGATGAATGCATGTATTAACGAATGAACGAAAAGAAGAATGATGATGAATACATGCATTAATGAACGAATGAAGTATGTCTTGCAAACATTGAATAACGCGACTGGTCCTTCTATGTGATTGACCATGGTCATGGTACCTCTACCGCTTACCTCTAGTACCGTGGCATACGTTTTGTTGTTCATATGTTGACTTCGGCCCGGTAGCTAATAACGATCGGGGTGTAGCATATGGTATTGGTACAATTCACCTTTCAATGTGCAAGTAGTAACGAATGACGAAGATAATAATGAATATTATCTCTATGTACGTATGATGTATGAGTATTATAAACGTAAAATGAAAGATAATGAAAGAAGAATGATGATGAATACATGCATTAATGAACGAACGAATTATGTCTTGCAAGCATTGAATAACGCGATTGGTCCTTCTATGTGATTGACCATGGTCATGGTACCTCTACCGCTTACCTCTAGTACCGTGGCATACGTTTTGTTGTTCATATGTTGACTTCGGCCCGGTAGCTAATAACGTTCGGGGTGTAGCATATGGTATTGGTACAATTCACCTTTCAATGTGCGCAAGTAAGTATGAACGGGATTCTTGTCATTCGACCACAGTAATCATAGCCAAGTGCTATGAAGTGGGTAAAGCCTGACAGAATCCATACGAGAAGTTAAAGATAACGATGAATAACGAATGATGAAGATAATAACGAATATTATCTCTGTGTACGTATGATGTATGAACGCATGCACGAAAGGATACTTTTAAATAAGTAAAAGTATGTTTTATTACAAAACTAGAACTCACTCAGCAACGCTGACTTTTATGTATTTTCCAGTTGGCAGGTAGTGTTGCTGAGGATGGCACGAGGCGGCTACTCAGCTCTTTTGGGATGGCATTCTTTTGTTAATGTTTTTGTATTGTAATGCAAACAAACGATATTTTGTAACGGGTGTTGTATTACTTTGCAAAAGCATTTATAGTAATTTAAAGTTTCCGCTGCATGGTATTTTATTAAATTGTATTAAATGTATGTTTTATGGGTAATGACGACCAACTGTGAGGTGCCCGGGAACGGGGCCTTACAGTGTGTGTTTGACCCATTTGGGTGTGATTGTGTTTGATGCATTTGGAGTATGTTCTTGGGCTTGTGTGTGCTTGAATGTTGTTATAGTATGCATTCCTAAGGTTTAGGATGGTTGATTTGGGGTTAGAATGGGTTTGGATGAGCTTGGAGGTTGAAAATGGCAGATTGGGTTCGAGAGGACTGCATTCTGCATCAGTTAGGGCTGGGCGACCGACTGGAGGCCATACAGCTGACTGGAGGGCGATTGGGGTTCAGTCTTACAATTGAGGTATAGTCATACGACTGGGGGTCCAGTCGCATGGGGAGTCATGCGACTGAGAGTCCAGTCGCATAGGCGCTCATTCGCATGAGGTCTATTCACATGAGGTCCATTAGCATAGTGTCCATTCGCACGATTGAGAGTCTATTCGCACGATCGAGAGTCCATTCGCACGATTGGGTGTCCATTCGCACGATTGGGTGTTCATTCGCATCAGTGTTCATCCGCATAGGTCCAATCACATGATGTTCAGTCGCATGGAGGCCATGCGACTGAAGGGTGCCCATACGCCCAAATAGGGCTGTTGTACCCGAGGAGGAACATAGTTAAAGTACTGACTTTCGGGGAAAAGTGCAGATGTAAGTTTTGACGTGGAAGTTCCCGTAGGTACACGTAAGATGACCGTGGGGATCTTAGATGTTTGTAGGGCATGATAATGATGATGTTTCATGTTTATGCATGATGTATGTTATGTATGTATGATGATGCCCTGTATAGTAATGCTATAGTATATGTTGATGTTCCTTATTATGATGTATGTTTATCTTTCCCGTGGCTTTATGTGTTATGTTAATGAATGAAATGAAAGTATTATGTAACGTAAAGTGAAAGATAATGAAAGAGGAACATGATGAATGAATGCATGCATCAATGAATGATGAAAGTAATGAAAGTCTTACGATCATTGGATATCGGGACACGCAAATTAAGGTATTAGCCCAATGGTGCGTGGGTTCGCTACCCCAGGAGGATGCATATCGGGGTCTTTCTTTATGATCGACCATTATTATAGAACCTCTACCGCTCATCCCTAGTACTGCGGCACCACGTTTAGCTGTCTCTTCATACACTTCGGCCCAGTAGCTAAATAGTTCGGGGTGTAGCATATGGTATTGGTATGGAAGATATCTGGCGCGCAAGAAAAGATGTAGTGATGAATGAACGAATAGAGAAGATAATAATAATATTATCTACGTGTACGTATGATGTGTGATGGCATGAAAGTAAAGAACAGGTTTTAATGAAAGTAAAGTGCGTTTTATTATAAAACTAGAACTCACTCAGTAACGCTGACTTTTTATGTGTTTACAGTTGGTAGGTAAGGTTGCTGAGGATGGTACGAGGTGACTACTCAGCTCTTTTTGGATGGCATTCTTTTGTTTAACGCTTTTGTATTGTAATGCGAACAAACGATGTTTTGTAATAAATGTTGTATTACTTTTCAAAAGTGTTTATTAAAGGAAATGAAATGTTTTATTTAAAAGTTTCTGTTGCGATGTTTATAATGTTAATGAAATTATATGTTTTATGTGCAATGAATGACCAGCTGTGAGGTGACCGGGAATGGGGCCTTACAAGTTGGTATCAGAGCCAAAGTTTAAGTGAAGCGGGTAAATTTTCAAAATAAACCTTAACTTAAACTGAGAATGGGACGAAAAGGGATGGGATGCCAATCTGAGTAAGTGCGTGCCATCAGGTATTTTCTTAATGTTAACCGGTATTATGTGTGCATGTTATGTGGTTTATGTGTTGCTGGTAGATTTAGATACTGATGTAGTTAGGACAGGTAATGCTTGGGGTACGAAGAGTAAAGTATGTGGCTAATCACAACTGGCCACTGTAATTAGGGACTTACTATACTTGACATAAACTGAGCTGTTCCCTTGAATGACCGTGTTGGTGTTTGAACCTTTTAGTGTGTGATAGAGAATGTCCGGTGGTAGATCATCCAAAGCCTCACGTGGTGGGCTTGGTGCTGCATCGCGGCCTAAAAGAGGCAGACCTAGAGTTGAGAAGGTGGTTCCTGAAGGACCCGACACCCCCCATCCGGAGGGTGGTGATGAGAGCGCAAATTTGAGGGCCTCAGTGAAAGAGGTGGTGATTAAAGAAGTGCATCAGGTCATGCAGACAATCCTACCGTCTGTGGTGACCGTAGTGATTAAGGCTGTGAGAGATGGAGAAAGGCAAGAGAGGAACCGGTCCTCGGGAGGTCGGGAGCAACCGGAGACTGAGATGATTCCCTCCGATAATGAGGAGGAGGAGGAGGAGCCTGTGCAGGAGCCAGCAGGAGGCTGTAACTACGGGGCATTTCAAAGGTGTAAGCCCCCTACTTTTGATGGAAATGGCACTGCTACTGCTACTGCTCACCGATGGGTGAGAGAAATAGAAGTTGTTCTGAATATCAGCGAGTGCCAGGAGGACCAAAAGGTGAAGTTTGCTGCCCATTCTTTTGTGGACTCGACTTTATGCTGTTGGGACAACATAGTCCAAGCTGAGGGTAGCAGGGCCATTGGGTAAATGAGATGGTCGGAACTGAAGAAGTTGGTTATTGAGGAGTTCTGTCCTCACCAGGAGATGGATAAGGTTGAGAGGGAGTTCCTACAGCTAGAGGTGGGAACCATGACACACCAACAATATACTACAAAGTTCAACGAGATGGCGCGTCTGGTGCCGGATCAGGTGACGCGTCTGTCTCGGAAGATCAAGAGGTACATTCAGGGCTTGCCGGTGGATGTTCGCAGGCATATGATCGTCACTCGGCCAAGCACGTTTAGGTCAGCGGTCGATTTGGCAGGGAGGCTATACGATGAGCGGGGGGTGATGGTGACTGAAGCGAACAGGAAGGTTGGTGGTGATCGGAACTGGAATGGGAAAAGGGTTGGTCGGGGTGATGCCTTGACGAGTAGTAAAATGGCACGGGTGGATGACCACCGTGTGACCACATCAACTGCGGGGTCGAGGAGGTATGGCAAGTGTGGAAGGGAGCATGCGGGGGAATGTAGGTTGGGATTGAACGTGTGCTTTAAATGCGGGAAGACGGGGCATATCGCAAAGGATTGCCTTGCGGGCAAATGTTTTAACTGTGGGAAAGTGGTCATATGAGTAAAGATTGTAAGAAGCCAAGAGCCGAGGGTTCCGGGTGAAGGAAGCCGGAGGAGAAGGACCGAGGGCGAGCGCCAGGGCATTCACTATGACCCAGGAGGAAGCTAGGACGGACCCTGATGTTGTGTCCGGTGCGTTTCTGGTAAACCAAACTTTAGCCTCTATGTTATTCGATTCAGGTGCCGGTTAGAAGTTTTATTTCTGCTGCTTTCTGTGCTAAACTGCCTGTTAGTAGTAGACGTGTTGATGCGCCATTTGATGTAGAAACTGCCATAGGTAAGTCTACCAGGATTTTCGAGATGATAGATAGTTGTGATGTGAAATTAGAGGGTCATAAATTTCCCGTTTGACCATTTGTGATGATCCTAGGTCGTTTGATTTGGTTCTTGGGATGGATTGGTTGGCGGACTTCGAGGCAAATATAGTGGTCGCAAGAAGATGATTCGTTTGATAGCACCTGACGGGAGTTCGGTAACTGTCTATGGGGATCGGGACATGACGATCCCGAAAGTGATCTCAATGGCGGTGGCAGGAAAGTGTATGAGGTGTGGATGTAGCGCCTACTTGTGTTATGTGAAGGATGTGGAAACTCCAACACCACAGCTATCCGATGTTCCGGTTGTGTGTGACTTTCCGGACGTGTTCCCAGAAGAGTTATCAGGAGTGCCACCTGACTGAGAGATTGAGTTTCAGATTGATCTGATACCGGGTGCCCAACCCGTTGCCAAGGCATCGTATCGGTTGGCTCCGACGGAGATGAAAGAGTTGATGGAACAGTTGCAAGAGCTGCTTGATAAGGGGTTTATTGGACCGAGTATCTCTCCTTTGGGTACTCCGGTCTTATTCGTAAAGAAGAAGGACGGTAGTATGAGGATGTGTATAGATTACCGGGAGCTAAACAAGTTGACAGTGAAGAATCGGTATCCGTTGCCGAGGATCGATGATTTGTTTGATCAGCTTCAAGGTGCCAGTTGGTTTTCAAGGATCGACCTTCGATCTGGCTACCATCAGCTAAAGGTGAAAGAGCAGGATATTCCTAAAACAGCTTTTCGCACGCGCTATGGTCACTACGAGTTCTCGTTATGTCTTTTGGTTTGACCAATGTGCCAGCTGCTTTTATAGATCTGATGAATCGAGTGTGTCGGCCGATGTTGGATAAATGTAAGGCCCCGTTCCCGGGCACCTCACAGTTGGTCGTCATCACCCATAAAACATACATTTAATATAAACATAATGGAATAACGCAGCGGAATTTATAAAATATACATTCTCATTTCATCATAAAGCTTTTACATCATTGTCTTGATTACAAAATACAAGCTTTCTTTACATTGCCTATCTATACTATGATTGCTGCTGATGCATAAACCGGGGTATTCGAATCCTCAGCAATCATAGGGTCATACAGTGACCTCTAGCAGAAGATATTAAATTCAAATATATATTTTACTTCATAAAGAAGATTTCTTAAATAATCCTGTTTATCAGGATTAACAAGAAATCTTGCACTTGCATGCAACATGATGTGTTGCGCGCATTACGGGCCCACAACACATGATGTGGCAGCATAATCAAAAAGTGAATGCCATCCCAAAAGAGCTGAGTAGTCGCCTCGTGCCATCCTCAGCAACACTACCTGCGAACTGGAAAACACATAAAAGTCAGCGTTGCTGAGTGAGTTCTAATTTTATAATAAAACATACTTTCATTCTCATTAACTGTTCTTCCATACATGTGTTCACACATCATACGTACACGTAGATAATATTATTATTATCTCATCATTCATTACTTACTTTCATTCGTGTACACTTCATCATTCTTGTTTACTTTCATACATACATACTTTACATACTTTCGTACGTACTTTACTTTCATTCATACATTCATTACTTACGTTCGAACATTCATTACATTCATTCATACTTTCATTACTTTCGTTCGAACGTTCATTACATTCGGTGACATGTACAATACCCCCTTTCATCATACATACTTCTGGTGCTAGACCTGTGGTGGTTAGCCACGAACGTTGTGCACAAATGCTGATCCAGTCACCTGGGGTAGTACATGCACCACTTATCTTTCACTTTACTACTAACATACGTTAGCCGAGTCTGTTGCAGCGCGCGGCTGCTCACCTCAGTGACAATCTTATGATTGCCTGCTAACCGAGTCTGTTGCAACACGAAGTTGCTCACCTCATTATCAATCTCAATGATTGACCCGATGTGCATCCTTCGGGGTAGCTAACCCGCACACCGTTGAGCTAACACCTGCCAGGGGTGTGCACCTCCTTCATTTGCTTGCAAGCCTTTCTTACTTTCGTTCGTTAATGCATGCATTCATTCATCATGTTCCTTCTTTCATTATCTTTCACTTTACGTTCTTAATACCTTCGTTATATTCGTTCATTCATTCACGTAAAGTTATTAAAAGATGAGACACATATACATAAGGAACATAAATACTTACATATCATCAGTATTCACCATTTATCATGGTAACATCATACTAACATACATACATCATACATACACTTCTACATTCACTCACATCAGCCCTGTTCGAGCGACTGAACTTATACCAGTCGCATGTCCTCCATGCGACTGGGCCATGCGATTGGGCTATCATGCGAATGGGTACTCAAACGTGCGATTGAACCTCCTTCCGTACGGCTAGACACTATGCAACTGGGCTATATGTGACTAACTCTTAACCGTACGACTGAACTACTCTGCGATTGAATTTATGCGACCGAAACCATCAGTCGCATCACCTATCGTGCGATTGAGGCTCATCGGGCGTCTGAGCCTCAGTCGGGCGATTGGACATCAACTAACACTCATTCGGCCGAATGGCCCTTCAGTCGCATAACCCTAACTGGGGCAGCGACTGGAGTTCTTCACGAACTGCAGTCGCGAACTCCCGTCCCCACAGTCACCATAAACCCATTTTCAGCCCAATTCGACCCTCCCAAGCCTCAGGGATTCCTACTAGGACCTCATACAACATATTCTAGTCCTAATTCATACCATAAACACATTACTCAAGATTTTACCCAAATGGGTCAAACTTTCACTATTTCAAAAATAGGGTTTATATGTGATTCCAGCCCCAAATCATTAGAAAACATGTAAATGAGGGGTCCTAGAACTCACATTATCAGGTAGGAGTTGGTGAGCTTCGATTTGGCTAGCCTTTCGACAGATTCGGAGCTCGGACAGCACTTTCCCCCTTTCTTCTTCGTTCTCGGTCTCTCTGCTCTCTTCCCGACTGAAATGTGAAGGTGTTGAGGAGGAGAATGGAGATGCTCCTCTTTTATACTCACAGCTCAGTCGCGTCTGGTCCAGGGGCGACTGGACCTTCAGTCGCATCAACACTATGCGATTGGACCCCAATCGCACGTGTTCCATGCGGCTCATACTTCATTCGGGCGGTTGAACTCCAATCGTGCGGTTGAGCTTCAATCGGCCGAATAGCCATGCGGTTGAACCTCCAGTCGCATAAATCACAGGCGACTGAGGCTTAGTCGCACAACCTACTAAAGTCAAACTTCCGGGTGTTACAATAATCAGTGATTGTGTTTATTGATGATATCCAGATTTATTCGAAGAGCGAGATTGAGCATGTCGGTCACATTCGGGAGGTTTTGGAGATGTTGAGAAAGGATTTGTATGCCAAGTTCTCTAAGTGCGTGTTCTGGTTGCGCGAAGTTCACTTTTTGGCTCATGTGGTAAATCCGGATGGGATTATGGTGGACCCGCAAAGGTGGAGGCATGATGCAATGGAAGTCTCCCAAGACGCCATCCGAGATCCGTAGTTTCTTGGGTTTGGCGGGCTATTACAGAAGATTCATTCAAGACTTCTCAAAGATCGCTTCTCCACTAACCAAGTTGACCCGTAAGGATGTAAGGTTTGTATGGGGTCAAGCTCAAGAGAATGCGTTCGAAGAATTGAAGACGAGATTGACTCAAGCTCATGTTTTGTCATTACCCGATGGAAGTGAAGATCTGGTGGTTTATTCTGATGCTTCCTACTCGGGATTGGGGTGCATGTTAATGCAGAGAGGAAGATTATATCTTATGCATCCCGACAGTTGAAGGTTCATGAGGTTAACTATCCTACTCATGACTTGGAGCTAGCAGCAGTGGTATTTGATGGGTTTGTAAGAACACAAAACATAGTTTAACCTCTTAAACTTACTGAAAACGCAGCGGAATAATTACTTTATAAACTGATTAAAAAGCTGAAAACATGTTCTTAAGTGACCATATTTATGCATGAAACAAACCCATATATCAAAGGATCGTTATTATATGAATAAGCATGCTATGTATGCATAAATCACATAATATGACAGCCACAAGGGGCTGCCATAATCTACCTTACTGTAGCTTATAGTCGACCAAAAGGTGGATGTTTGATGAAGATGGAGATGCCCAAAATCAGCCAAGACTCCAAGATAGGAGCCCTCAAGCTTGTATACCCCAAGCCTCCTTGCAAAGCACCTTCTTGTTACGAAGATTCAACACCAAAACAACACAAATAGCACTCTAAAACCTTCTAATGCTGCTGCCCCTAGCCGTAGCTTTTGTGTGAGAGAGAGGAGATTATTTTTGGTGTCTTGCATGTATTGTGAGAAGTGAATGAGGAGTGCAAGACTTGTTTTAATGTGTGTGTTCCCAATAAAATGAAAGAACCAACCAAAATTAAGGGGGGGCGGCCAAAAAAGATATTCAAATGGGTTTCCCCCTCTTAAACTCAAAACACATTATTTTTAAACTAGTCTTCTTATTAGTTTCACAATAACCTTTAATTGTATAAGATATGCGCTCCTATTATTATTGATATTATCCAACTTACTTGAATAATATTTCAAATAATATATTTGAACAAAATATGTTAATAAGTTGTTACTTTCTCATATGCAACCTATTTAGAAAACCCATTTTCTAAATTGGTGTAAATATTTAATTGCATGATCATATCATCAATTAAATATTAATTGGTGTTTGCTAAGCTTGTTATTGGGTATAACCCGACTTGGATCATGAAGTACTAACTGCATCAATATTCTAAGTGTCTTGGGCATATAGAATCCTACAATCTCCCACTTGCCCAAGATTCATAGAAGATTGATGCAAGTAGTAAATACCACCTATCAATTGTTTACTACCCTTAATACGCATGACTTATGGCCATTCAATAACATCATCCCATTCAAGTAACCCACTTGAAATGATTTAGGTGAATCAATCATCTATCCTTTTGTTACAGATGTCATGTTAAATCCAAGGACACAGAATGATCATTCCTTGTTGATTTAACTTACCAGGCCTTAGACATCTAACTCTCAACGAATAAGAGGAACAAATTCCATCTTGACTACATACGTTTCTCACAAACACCTCATGTCATACCTGAATATACCCTTATGTACTGTCCACTATTTCAGGACAGTAAAGAATTAGCTCAAGGTATAATACTTGGTGAATATCAAAACCCAATATGTATCTTAGGTCGGAGGATACCAATGATATTCGCCTTTACTCAAATTTACTTATGATCAATCAATAAGATTCCATGTAGTAAATTTGAGATGCGGATTAGTCCAATATTTGTATCCCACAAATATCTATGAACCTTGGTAGCAACCCATTGCTCTATATTCATCCTTATGAATATCAACCAATCCATTTCATAATAATCTTACCTTCACACTTGTTCCCATAAGTCTGAACGATTACGGACATTTAGAGTAAACAATTTACTCATGGATTAAACATGCTAAATTGGAACATTAATTGAAACATTATAACCAAATATTTTTATTCAAATAATAAAGAGTTCCACATATCTAAATACAAATTTACAGATCAAATCCAGTAACTAGAATATCGAAGTCCCATGGCACAAGTATGACCTTCATGCTTTGCCTTTTCAAGGAGCTTCGTTAGAGGATCCGCAATGTTTTGATCCGTGTGGACTTTGCGAATACATATCTTTCCTTTTTCAACTTCATCTCGTATGTAGTTGAATCTCCGTTCAATGTGCCTAGTCTTTTGATGAGCACGAGGTTCCTTGATTTGAGCAATCGCACCCTCGTTATCACAAAAGATCTCTAAGGGTCCTGAATGGAAGGGACAACCCCTAGATCGGCAATGAATTTCTTCAACCATGCAGCTTCTTGAGCTGCCATTGACGTGGCGACGTATTCTGATTCTGTAGTTGATAGAGCCACCACATCCTATTTGGAGCTCTTCCAAGAGACCGCTCCTCCGTTCAGAATGAAAATATATCCCGATTGTGACCGTGAATCATCACGATCTGTTTGGAAACTCGCATCCGTGTAACCTTTTACAACGAGTTCCTCATCACCAGATCCATAGATTAGGAACATATCTTACGTCCTCCTTAGGTACTTAAGTATGTTTTAATAGCCATCCAATTACTGTTTCCAGGATTTTGCTGGTATCGGCTTGTCATGCTTAATGCGCACGAAACGTCCGGTCGAGTGCATATCATTGCATACATGATGGATCCAATAGCAGATGCGTATGGGATTGCCTTCATGCTATCTTGCTTATCCTTTGAGCTAGGACATTGAGTCGTACTCAATATTGTTCCTCTTTGAATAGGTATCGTACCTTTCTTAGAGTTCTCTATCTTGAACCTTTTCAAGATTTTATCGATGTATGCACTCTGATTTAAACCAATCAACCGCCTTGATCTATCCCTATAGAACTTTATTCCCAGAATATAGGCGGCTTCACCAAGATCCTTAATGGAAAAACAACTTCCAAGCCAGTTTTTTACACCTTCCAAGGTTGGAATGTCATTTCCAAATAGTAGTATGTCATCGACATACAATACTAGGAAGGTTATTATGCTCCCACTAGCCTTCTTATACACACAAGCCTCATCAGCGTTTTTGATAAGCCAATTTCTTTACCTCCTCATCAAAACAGTGATTCCAGCTTCTCGATGCTTGTTTCAATCCATAGATTGATTTCTTTAACTTGCATACTTTATTAGGATGTTTTGGATCGACAAAACCTTCAGGCTGAACCATATAGACATCTTCCTCAAGATATCCATTTAGGAAAGCAGTTTTGACATCCATTTACCAAATCTCATAATCATAATGAGCAGCTATGGCAAACAATATCCTTACAGACTTTAGCATTGCAACAGGTGAAAAATTTTCATCATAGTCAACCCCTTGAGTTTGAGTGAAACCCTTTGCTACAAGTCTAGATTTATAAGTATCCAAGTTTCCATGCATATTGGTTTTCTTCTTGAAAACCCACTTACTTCCAACTACCTTGGAATTAAGAGGTGGTACAACAAGTTCCCAAACTTGATTGTCATACATGGATTGCATCTCAACGTTCATGGCTTCAAGCCACTTGTCACAATCCGAATTGGACACTGCATTATGGTATGTGGTTGGTTCATCTGAATCTACCATATAGCATCCATCCATGAAAAATCTGTATCTTTCAGGTGGATTACTAGTTCTACCACTTCTGCGAACGTTTGTGTGTATTGATCAACCGCTTGATCATCCTCAACATCCTCATGTTGAGTGCTAGTTTCAACCAAACGTGCATCGGTTGTGGTTCTTGATCCTCCTCAAGATCCACTGTTCTACTGCTAGTTCCTTCCATAAGGAACTTTGCTTCTAAGAACTCACCCTTTCTGGCAACAAACACCTTTTGTTCCAGTGGATCATAGAATTAATATCCCATAGAATCTCTAGGATGTCCAACAAAAATACACTTGGTGGATCGGACTTCCAATTTGTTTGGGTGGGAGTCTTAACATAAGCCTCACAACCCTAGACCCTTAAGTATGATAGGGGTGGAACTCTTCCATGCCATATCTCAAAAGGTGTCCTTTCCACCTTTTTGGTTGGGGCCATATTTAGTATACGGGCCGCGGAGAGCAAAGCGAAACCCCAAAATGATAGAGGCAATGAGCTTCTAGCCATCATAGATCGCACCATATCCAATAGGGTTCGATTCCTTCTCTCAGACACACCATTATGTTGTGGTGTTCCAGGTGGAGTGAGTTGTGAGACAATCCCAAAACTCCTAAGATGATCTTAAAAGGCATAACTTAGGTATTCACCTCCTCTATTGGTACGGAGAACTTTAATTGACTTGTTGAGTTGATTTTCTACTTCATTCTTGAAGATTTTGAACGTTTCAAAAGCTTCATCTTTGTGCCTTAATAACTACACATACCCATAGCGACTATAATCGTCGCTAAAGGTAATGAAGTATCTTTCACCATTCCTAGCCATTGGCTTAAAAGGACCACATACATCCGAATGTATGATTCCTAATAAATCTTTTGCCCTTTCGTTAGTTCCACTAAAGGGTGCCTTGGTCATTTTTCCTTGTAAACAAGATTCGCATACATCAAATGAATCACATTCATTTGTTTTTAAAAGACCATTATTTTGAAGTGTTTGTATATGTTTCTTGTTTATATGACCAAGACGACAATGCCAAGATAGGTATCACTCAAATCCAACTTGAGTTTTCTTGGTGTTAGTTTGGTACAATGAACTATTTAAAGCATTTTCATGAACCATATCAAAATACCATTAATGGGAATAGCTTTAAAATAGAACATATCATTTAAAGAAACATGAATATCATTTTCAACAAAAGATAATACATAATCATAATGTCTTAATTGGGATACAGAAATAATGTTCCTAGTCAAACTAGGAGCATACAAAACATTCTTCAAAATTACATCCAAGCCACTTGGAAGTTTTAGGATGTAGTCCCCACAAGCTTCAACTAAGACTTTAGTTCCATTGCCCATGAAGAGGCTAACATCCCCTTTATTGAAGTCCCTACTTCTTGTGAACCCCTGCAACAAATTGCAAATATGAGTTCCACATCCGATATCCAATACCCATATGTTAGAAGATGTAACATTGAGATCAATAGCAATCATGTATATTGTACCTGAGGTCTGCCCGGCATCCCTCTTTGCTATCAACTCTTGGAGATGGACATGACAATTTCTTGCCCAATGTCCAATCTCCCCACCCTTGAAACATGGGTCATTAGTAGCAACCTTTTGCTTCTTCTCTTGAGTTTGGGTGGCACCCTTGCCACCCCTTTCCCCTTTCCCCAAACGGGTCCCTTACCCTAGGAAACTTTTGCCTTGGGTGCGAGATGAGGCCTTTTATTGTTCCCACCTTCATTGATGGTGAGAACGGGTAAAACCTTTTACCCATGGCCGCCTCGGCTGTTTTAAGCATTGAGTGAAGCTCACCAATGCTCTTGTCTCATGCATTCATGTTGTAATTCAACACAAATGTCTTGAACTTTTTGGTAAGGCCATTTAGGATCAAATCCGTGGCCAATTCCTTTGAGACGGGACAATTAAGCCTCTCAGGCGGTCAATATGACTTTTCATCTTAAGTACATAAGATGAAACAGATTGGTTGTCGTCCATACGACATGCATGGAGTGCTCGAACCGTTTCGCAGCGCTCAACCTCTTGCTTGCTGTTGGAACGTTTCCTTCAGCTGGGTTATCATGTCATAAGCTCCGTGATGTTCATACTCCTTTTGGAGATCCGGAGTCATGCTCGCTAGCATGAGACAAGACACTTGGACGGAGTCCTTAGTGTACTTCAACCAATCGTTGTAGGCCTCCTCATCATCCTCAGTAGGTTGATAGGGGATAGGGTCGTCTAAAACATATGATCTTCTCCTGCTTGAGAACGATTCTCAAGTTTCGATACCAATCAATGAAATTATTATGATTTAGACGTTCCTTTTGGAGGATCGCTCGTAATGATTGGGTGGACGCGGATGAGTTATCATGACTGTCATTATTGGTGGCCATCTACAAATTTAACAAAGATCTATTTTAGTATTTTCGATATAGCTATTTTTTAATAATTAATACCTTTTAAGGTCATTTTCATATTATAATCTAGAACCCAACATTATTTAAATTGTGGTTAGGTGACCTTTATCCCACGATTTAAATTAATAAGGTGGTCAATGATTGACGGTTGCAACCATTTGCAACTTCTAGAGGTATGGGATCGACTTTAAACATCATATGTAAAGTCGGCATGTTCCCATCAACACCATTTGGAAACCATATTGTAGGTGATCCATTTAACATGGTTTGCAAATCAAGTTACCCTACTTGCACTCACGTGTGAGTTTACCAACATAAGTGGTTAGGTGACCTTTATCCCACCAATGTGGTATCCCTACCTTAAGTCACAAGTTCCCTCTAAATGGTTAGGCGACCTTTATCCCATTAAGAGTTTCCAAATGACTCAAGTGTTGTGCAAAAGGACGGTGTTAAACTTGTTTGTCAAATGTTTAGAGATTTTATAATTCTGGTTTAGAAAACTCTATGTACTTGTATTTGCATGCTTTCAAATACAAGATACCCTATGGTCCTTCTAATAAAACCCTTTTATTATGTAATCATTAATCCTTTTAATAACCATTTATTAACACTTAATGATTAAGAACTATTTTTATATTAGCTTGTTAAGATCATTTTTATTAAGATTGTTTATCATAATCAACAAGCATAATATAAATACCACAATGTGCATAACCATAGCCACTATTGTGACCACACCTGTTTGCCATCACAAGTGTGGTCATTTGGTCTTTCCTAAGGGTTGAATACAACACAAAATTGAGGTCTTCAACCCCCACTTGAACTTGCATCCATATGCTTCAAGTCCTTCTTTTGTTTCTTCCTCTTGTGTTTCCTTCCCGAGCATCTTCTTTTACAAAATATATATCCTAATACATATTTTCTAGTAAAAGAAATTACTCCTAATATATTATTACATCCCAATGTATAAATAGACAAAATACATTTTTAAACAAAGCACAAATTAATATACACCCCATTGAATGAATATAATCAAATAAATACATTCAATCCAAACCAAACAACACAGGTCTAAGCTAGGTTATGCACTATCATATGAACAATCATAAACATCATTCAACAAACATATAAACCCCATCAAACCCCAAATTTTCAGCCAACATAACTGAAAATTAGGGTTTGTTTGTCCAAACAAACAACAACCAAACATATCAACCAATTGACATTCCTATCTTTCAAAGTTTAATCATAGCATGAAGATATAATTTTGAAAGACATGGGGTTTTATTGAATCAACCAAAATCAGCTTATTATGAGTTGATAATCATCCTTTAAGACTGATTTTAAAGGACAAGAACAAACAAGCTATCCACATAACCGGCTCTTGATGCCATTGATGGGTTTGTAAGAACACAAAACATAGTTTAACCTCTTAAACTTACTGAAAACGTAGGGGAATAATTACTTTATAAACATGATTATAAAGCTGAAAAACTGTTCTTAAGTGACCATATTTATGTATGAAACAAACCCATATATCAAAGGATCATTATTATATGAATAAGCATGCTATGTATGCATAAATCAATATAATATGACAGCCACAAGGGGCTGCCATAATCTACCTTACTGCAACTTATAGTTGACCAAAGGTGGATGTTTGATGAAGATGAGATGCCCAAAATCAGCCAAGACTCCAAGAAAAGGAGCCCTCAAGCTTGTATACCCCAAGCCTCCTTGCAAAGCACCTTCTTGTTAGGAAGATTCAACACCAAAACACACAAATAGCACTCCAAAACCTTCTAATGCTGCTGCTCCTCACCATAGCTTTTGTGAAGAGAGAGAGGAGATTATTTTTGTGTTCTTGCATGTATTGTGAGAAGTGAATGAGGAGTGCAAGACTTTTGTTAATGTTGTGTTCCCAATAAAATGAAAGAACCAACCAAATTAAGGGGGGCGGCCAAAAAAGATATTCAAATGGGTTTCCCCCTCTTAACTCAACACATATTATTTTTAAACTAGTCTTCTTATTATTTCACAATTAACCTTTTAATTGTATAAGATATGCACTCTTATTATTATTTGATATTTTTCAACTTACTTGAATAATATTTCAAATAATATATTTGAACAAAATATGTTAATAAGTTGTTCCTTTCTCATATGCAACTTATTTAGAAAACCCATTTTCTAAATTGGTGTAAATATTTAATTGCATGATCATATCATCAATTAAATATTAATTGGTGTTTGCTAACCTTGTTATTTGGTATAACCGACTTGGATCATAACGTACTAACCGTATCAATATTCTACGTGTCTTGGGATATAGAATCCTACAATGATGGGTTTGTAAGAACACAAAACATAGTTTAACCTCTTAAACTTACTGAAAAACAGTGGAATAATTACTTTATAAACTTGATTATAAAGCTGAAAAACATGTTCTAAGTGACCATATTTATGTATGAAACAAACCCATATATCAAAGGATCATTTTTATATGAATAAGCATGCTATGTATGCATAAATCAACATAATATGACAGCCACAAGGGGCTGCCATAATCTACCTTACTGCAGCTTATAGTCGACCAAAAGGTGGATGTTTGATGAAGATGGAGATGCCCAAAATCAGCCAAGACTCCAAGAAAAGGAGCCCTCAAGCTTATACCCCAAGCCTCCTTGCAAAGCACCTTCTTGTTAGGAAGATTCAACACCAAAACAACACAAATAGCACTCCAAAACCTTCTAATGCTGCTGCCCCTGGCCGTAGCTTTTGTGAGAGAGAGAGGAGATTATTTTTGTGTTCTTGCATGTATGGAGAGAAGTGAATGAGGAGTGCAAGACTTGTTTTAATGTGTATGTTCCCAATAAAATGAGAGAACCAACCAAAATTAGGGGGGCGGCCAAAAAGATATTCAAATGGGTTTCCCCCTCTTAAACTCAACACACATTATTTTTAAACTAGTCTTCTTATTAGTTTCACAATTAACCTTTTAATTGTATAAGATATGCACTCTTATTATTATTTGACATTATCCAACTTACTTGAATAATATTTCAAATAATATATTTGAACAAAATATGTTAATAAGTTGTTCCTTTCTCATATGCAACTTATTTAGAAAACCCGTTTTCTAAATTGGTGTAAATATTTAATTGCATGATCATATCATCAATTAAATATTAATTGGTGTTTGCTAAGCTTGTTATTGGGTATAACCCGACTTGGATCATAACGTACTAACCGCATCAATATTCTACGTGTCTTGGGCATATAGAATCCTACAATGATGGGTTTGTAAGAACACAAAACATAGTTTAACCTCTTAAACTTACTGAAAACACAGTGGAATAATTACTTTATAAACTTGATTATAAAGCTGAAAAACATGTTCTTAAGTGACCATGTTTATGTATGAAACAAACCCATATATCAAAGGATCATTTTTATATGAATAAGCATGCTATGTATGCATAAATCAACATAATATGACAGCCATAAGGGGCTGCCATAATCTACCTTACTGCAGCTTATAGTCGACCAAAGGTGGATGTTTGATGAAGATGGAGATGCCCAAAATCAGCCAAGACTCCAAGAAAAGGAGCCCTCAAGCTTGTATACCCCAAGCCTCCTTGCAAAGCACCTTCTTGTTAGGAAGATTCAACACCAAAACAACACAAAATAGCACTCCAAAACCTTCTAATGCTGCTGCCCCTAGCCGTAGCTTTTGTGAGAGAGAGAGAGAGGAGATTATTTTTGTGTTCTTGCATGTATTGTGAGAAGTGAATGAGGAGTGCAATACTTGTTTTAATGTGTGTGTTCCCAATAAAATGAAAGAACCAACCAAAATTAAGGGGGGCCGGCCAAAAAAGATATTCAAATGGGTTTCCCCCTCTTAAACTCAACACACATTATTTTTAAACTAGTCTTCTTATTAGTTTCACAATTAACCTTTTAATTGTATAAGATATGCACTCTTATTATTATTTGATATTATCCAACTTACTTGAATAAATTTCAAATAATATATTTGAACAAAATATGTTAATAAGTTATTCCTTTCTCATATGCAACTTATTTAGAAAACCCATTTTCTAAATTGGTGTAAATATTTAATTGCATGATCATATCATCAATTAAATATTAATTGGTGTTTGCTAAGCTTGTTATTGGGTATAACCCGACTTGGATCATAACGTACTAACCGCATCAATATTCTACGTGTCTTGGGCATATAGAATCCTACAATGATGGGTTTGTAAGAACACAAAACATAGTTTAACCTCTTAAATTACTGAAAACACAGTGGAATAATTACTTTATAAACTTGATTATAAAAACATGTTCTTAAGTGACCATATTTATGTATGAAACAAACCCATATATCAAAGGATCATTTTTATATGAATAAGCATGCTATGTATGCATAAATCAACATAATATGACAGCCACAAGGGGCTGCCATAATCTACCTTACTGCAGCTTATAGTCGACCAAAGGAGGATGTTTGATGAAGATGGAGATGCCCAAAATCAGCCAAGACTCCAAGAAAAGGAGCCCTCAAGCTTGTATACCCAAGCCTCCTTGCAAAGCACCTTCTTGTTAGGAAGATTCAACACCAAAACAACACAAAATAGCACTCCAAAACCTTTAATGCTGCTGCCCCTGGCCGTAGCTTTTGTGAGAGAGAGAGGAGATTATTTTTGTGTTCTTGCATGTATGGAGAGAAGTGAATGAGGAGTGCAAGACTTGTTTTAATGTGTATGTTCCCAATAAAATGAGAGAACCAACCAAAATTAGGGGGGGCGGCCAAAAAGATATTCAAATGGGTTTCCCCCTCTTAAACTCAACACACATTATTTTTTAAACTAGTCTTCTTATTAGTTTCACAATTAACCTTTTAATTGTATAAGATATGCACTCTTATTATTATTTGACATTATCCAACTTACTTGAATAATATTTCAAATAATATATTTGAACAAAATATGTTAATAAGTTGTTCCTTTCTCATATGCAACTTACTTAGAAACCCATTTTCTAAATTGGTGTAAATATTTAATTGCATGATCATATCATCAATTAAATATTAATTGGTGTTTGCTAAGCTTGTTATTGGGTATAAACCGACTTGGATCATGACGTACTAACCGCATTAATATTCTACGTGTCTTGGGCATATAGAATCCTACAATCTCCCACTTGCCCAAGATTAATAGAAGATTGATGCAAGCAGTAAATACCGCCTAACAATGGTTTACTACCCTTAATACGCGTGACTTATGGCCATTCAATAACATCATCCCATTCAAGTACCCCACTTGAAATGATTTAGGTGAATCAATTATCTATCCTTTTGTTGCAGGTGTCATGTTAAATCCAAGGACACAGAATGATCATTCCCTGTTGATTTAACTTAATTAGGCCTTAGACATCTTGCTCTCAACAAATAAGAGGAACAAATTCCATCTTGATTACATACGTTTCTCACAAACACCTCGTGTCATACCTGAACATAGCCTTATGTACTGTCCACTATTTCAGGACAGTGAAGAGTTAGCTCAAGGTATAATACTTAGTGAATATCAAAACCCATATGTATCTCAGGTCGAAGGATACCAAATGATATTCTCCTTTACTTAAATTTACTTATGATCAATCAATAAGATTCTATGTAGTAAAGTTTGAGATGCAGGTTAGTCTAATATTTGTATCCCACAAATATCTGTGAACCTTGGTAGCAACCTATTGCTCTATATTCATCCTTATGAATATCAACCAATCCAAGTTCATAATAATCTTACCCTCACACTTGTTCCCACAAGTATGAACGACTACAGACATTTAGAGCAAATAATTTACTCATGGATTAAACATACTATTTGGAAATAACATTCCAACCTTGGAAGGTGTAAAAACCTGGCTTGGAAGTTCTTTTTCCATTAAGGATCTTGGTGAAGCCGCCTATATTTGGGAATAAAGATCTATAGGATAGATCAAGGTGGTTGATTGATTTAAATCAAAGTGCATACATTGATAAAATCTTGAAAAGGTTCAAGATGGAGAACTCTAAGAAAGGTACCGTACCTATTCAAAGAGGAATGATATTGAGTACGACTCAATGTCCTAGCTCAAAGGATGAGCAAGATAAAATGAAGGCAATCCCATACGCATCTGCTATTGGATCCATCATGTATGCGAGGATATGCACACGACCGGACGTGTCATCCGCCTTAAGCATGACGAGCCGATACCAGCAAAATCCTAGAAACTGTCATTGGATGGCTGTTAAGACATACTTAAGTACCTAAGGAGGACAAGAGATATGTTCCTAATCTATGGATCTGGTGATGAGGAACTCGTTTTAAAAGGTTACACGGATGCGAGTTCCAACCGATCGTGATGATTCATGATCACAATCGGATACATTTTCATTCTGAATGGTGGAGCGGTCTTTTGGAAGAGCTCCAAACAGGATGTGGTGGCTCTATCAACTATAGAATCTGAATACGTCGCCGCCTCATTGGCAGCTCAAGAAGCTGCATGGTTGAAGAAATTCACTGCCGATCTAGGGGTTGTCCCTTCCATTCAGGACCCCCTAGAGATCTTTTGTGATAACAAGGGTGCGATTGCTCAAATCAAGGAACCTCGTGCTCATCAAAAGACTAGGCACATTGAGTGGAGATTCAACTACATACGAGATAAAGTTGAAAAGGGAAAGATATGTATTCGCAAAGTTCACACAGATCAAAACATTGCAGATCCTCTCACGAGGCTCCTTGAAAAGGCAAAGCATGAAGGTCATACTTGTGCCATGGGACTTTGATTTTCTAGTGATTGGATTTGATTGCGTTAAAGATTGGAGGCACTACCTGTACGGGACAAAGTGCACCATATTCACTCACCATAAGAGCTTGAAGTATTTCTTTGAGCAGAAAGACTTGAACATGAGGAAGAGAAGATGGTTAGAGCTCCTAAAGGATTATGATTATGAGATCCATTATCATCCAGCAAAGCCAACGTGGTGGCAGATGCCCTTAGCCGAAAGGAAAGACCCGAGCCGATTCGAGTGAAGGCGTACCAGCTGATCATGACCTCTGATGTGATGAAGCAAGTCAAGGAGTTTCAAGATGAGGCCTTAAAAGAAGATCGTCTTAAATCTGAAGGGATGAGAGGTCTTGTTGCAGAATTGGGTGAAAACACACTCGGTGTTAAAAACCGATTCGGGCGGATGTGGATTCCTCGACTTAGGGATCAACAGGTGAAGATTATGGACGAAGCTCATAAGACTCGATACTCTATTCATACTGGTGCTACAAAGATGTACCATGACATGAAGAAAGACTATTGGTGGCCGGGTATGAAGCGTGATGTGGTGGAGTATGTGAGTAAATGCCTTAGTTGTTTACAAGTGAAGACTGAGCATCAAAAGCCGTATGGGAATATCCAACCTTTGGATATACCTGAATGGAAGTAGGAACACATCACCATGGATTTCATTATGAAGCTGTCGCGCACTCCGAAGGGGTATGATGCTAAATGGGTGATTGTTGACCGCTTGACGAAGAGTGCTATCTTCCTACCGATGCGTGAGACATATTCATCCGAGAGGTTGGCGGATCTTTTCATTAAGGAGATTGTAACTCGTCACGGTGTGCCGGTTTCTATTGTGTCTGATCATGACACCCGGTTTACATCCAAATTCAGGAAGAAATTCCCCGACGCCATGGGGACGAGGTTACATATCAGCACGGCTTACCATCCCCAGACTGATGGTCAGTCAGAAAGGACCATTCAGACATTGGAGGACACGCTTTGGGCATGTGTGATTGATTTTGGGGGAAGTTGGGATGACCACTTACTATTAGCTGAATTCTCATACAACAACAGCTATCATGCTAGCATTGGCATGCCACCGTATGAGATGCTATACGGTAGGAGATGCAGAACACCCTTTGTTGGGGTGATATTGGTCATAAAGAATTAGGGAGCGTCGAGGTGATCGAGGCTATGATTGAAAAGCTTAAAAGGATCAGGGCCTTCATGAAGGCAGCCAAAGATAGACAGAAGTCGTATGCTGATAAACGCGTAGACCGATTGAGTTCCAGGTGGGTGACCAGGTAATGTTGAAGGTCTCACCTTGGAAGGGTATCATTCGGTTTAGAAAGCGGGGCAAGTTGAGCCCGAGATACATAGGCCCTTTCTGAATCATTGCTCGAGTAGGAGAGGTGGCCTATAGGTTGGAGTTACCAGATGAGTTAAGTGGAATTCACTCGACATTCCACGTATCTCATCTAAGGAAGTGTATGGCGGATGAAGATCTGATTGTTCCACTGGATGATATCGAGGTGGACGAATGGCTCAATAAGTGGAACAACCAGTGTCGATCATCGATCGAAAAGAGAAGAGACTGAGAAATAAAGTGGTTCCTCTTGTGCGTGTACAGTGGAAGCACAGGAAGGGATCCGAGTCAACGTGGGAGACTGAAGAGGAAATAAGATAGCATTACCCACGTTTGTTTAAGGAATAACAGGTTTCGGGGACGAAACCTATTTAATGGGGGTGGACTTGTAACACCCGGTTATTTATCTATTTTGAAAACGCGACGAAAGAAGAAAAGAAATAAAGTCCAAAGTTGGGGGACCAGACTTGCCAACGCACAAAGTTGGGCAAATGGGGACATATTAAGGGAGAGGGCAGCCCTTACCTCTCCCCACACCCACATAACTCAGCCAAAAGAGAGAAAGAGGAGAGAAAAGGAGAAGAGAAGAAGAAAGCTTGGTTCAAGCGGGTTCAAGTGAGCAAAATCGTCATGTACTTCTTCTTCTTGTAGTTTGTGTGAGTTCTAGGACCCCTATTTTAGTTGTTTTCAACTGATTTGGGGCTGGAACACATAGCAAACCCGTTTTTTGTATGTGTGTGTGTTTGACCCATTTGGGTGTGATTGTGTTTGATGTGTTTGGAGTATGTTCTTGGGCTTATGTGTGCTTGAATGGTGTTATAGTATGCATTCCTAAGATTTAGGATGGTTGATTTAGGGTTAGAATGGGTTTGGATGAGCTTGGAGATCGAAAATGGCAGATTGGGTTCGGGAGGACTGCATTCTGCACAGTTAGGGCTGGTGACCGACTGGAGTCCATACGGCCGACTGGAGGACGATTGGGGTTCAGTCGCACGATTGAGGTTCAGTCGCACAACTGGGGGGTCCGTCGCATGGGGAGTCATACGACTGAGAGTCCAATCACATAGGTGCTCATTCGTATGAGGTCTATTCGCATGAGGTCCATTCGCATAGTGTCCATTCGCACGATTAAGAGTCAATTCGCACGATCGAGAGTCCATTCACACGATTGGGTGTTCATTCGCATCGGTGTTCATCCGTATAGGTCCAATCACATGATGTTCAGTCGCATGGAGGCCATGCGACTGAAGGGTGCCCATACGCCCAAATAGGGCTACTGTACACGAGGAGGAACATAGTTAAAGTACTGACTTTCGGGGGAAAGTGCAGATGTAGTTTTGACGTGGAAGTTCACGTGGGTACAGTAAGATGACGGTGGGGATCTTAGAAGTTATGTAGGGCATGATAATGATGATGTTGAATGTTTTATGCATGATGTATGTTATGTATGTATGATGATGCCCTGTATAGCAATGCTATAGTGTATGTTGATGTTCCTTATTGTGATGTATGTTTATCTTTCCCGTGGCTTTACGTGTTATGTTAATGAATGAAACGAAAGTATTATGTAACGTAAAGTGAAAGATAATGAAAGAGGAACATGATGAATGGATGCATGGATCAATAAATGATGAAGTAATGAAAGTCTTGCGCGCATTGGATATCGGGACACGCCAATTAAGGTGTTAGCCCAATGGTGTGTGGGTTCGCTACCCCGGGAGGATGCACATCGGGGTCTTTCTTTGTGATCGACCATTATTATAGAACCTCTACCGCTAATCCCTAGTACTATGGCACCACATTTAGTTGTCTCTTCATAGACTTCGGCCCAGTAGCTAAATATTCGGGGTGTAGCATATGGTATTGGTATGGTAAGATATCTAGCGTGCAAGAAAGATGTAATGATGAATGAACGAATAGAGAAGATAATAATGATATTATCTACGTGTACGTATGATGTATGATGGCATGAAAGTAAAGAACAGGTTTTAATGAAAGTAAAGTATGTTTTAATATAAACTAGAACTCACTCAGCAACGCTGACTTTTTATGTGTTTCCAGTTGGCAGGTAAGGTTGCTGAGGATGGCACGAGGCGGCTACTCAGCTCTTTTTGGATGGCATTCTTTTGTTTAACGCTTTTGTATGTAATGCGAACAAACGATGTTTTGTAATGAATGTTGTATTACTTTTGCAAAAGTGTTTTATTAAGGAAATGAAATGTTTTTTTTAAAAGTTTCCGCTAGAATGTTTATAATATTAATGAAATATATGTTTTGTGCGATGATGACCAGCTGTGAGGTGCCCGAGAATGGGGCCTTACATATTTCAGAGCAGTGAAGAACTAGCTCAAGGTATGACACATTGGTGAATATCAAAACCCAATATGTATCTCAGGTCGGAAGATACCAAATGATATTCTCCTTTACTCAAATTTACTTATGATCAATCTAAAAGATTCCATGTAGTAAAATTTAAGACGCGGGTCAGTCCAATATTTGTATCCCATGAATATCTATGAACCTTGGCAGCAACCAATTGCTCTATATTCATGCCTTATGAATATCCCCCATCAATGTTCATGATAGTCCTTACGTTCATATTTGCTCCCACAAACATGATCGACTATGGACATTTAGAATAATTAACATATTCATGGATGTATACATGCTAAAATTAACATAACTCAAAATATCACAAATATATATGAAAAAGTTAAATATTACATTGTTCCAAGCTTTTAAATACTAAACATTTATTTCCAATCACTAGAATATCGAAGTCCTAAGGCACAAGTATGACCTTCATGCTTGCCCTTTCAAGGAGCTTCGTGAGTGGATCCATAAGTTTTTTGATCGGTGTGAACTTTACGAGTACATATTTTTCCTTCCTACAACTTCATCCCTTATGTAGTTGAATCTCCGCTCAATGTGTCTAGTCTTTTGATGTGCACGAGGTTCCTTGATTGTGCAATTGCACCCTCGTTATCACAAAGATTTTTAGGGGGTCTTAAATGGTAGGACCACCCCTAGATCGGTGATAAATTTCTTTATCCATGCAGCTTTCTGAGCTGCTAATGAGGCGGCTATGTATTCGGATTCTGTAGTGGACAATGCTACCATGTCTTGTTTTGAACTCTTCCAGGACACTGCTCCTCCATTCATAATGAAGACATACCCCGACTATGATCGAGAATCATCTTGATCAGTTTGGAAACTCGCATCCGTGTAACCCTTACAACGAGCTACTCTCTTCATCAGATTGATATCTATTAGAACATATCCTTAGTCCTCCTAAGTATTTAATATATTTTTAACAGCCACCCAATGGCTATTACCTGGATTCTGCTGATATCTGCTTGTCATGCTTAACGCGCATGTCATGTCCGATCTAGTGCATATCATCGTATACATGATGGATCCTATAGCAATGCATAGGGATGTCCTTCATTTGATCTTGCTCATCCTTTGAGCTTGGACATTGAGATGTACTCAATATTAGTCCCTCTTTGAATAGGTACCATACCTTTCTTAGAGTTTTCCATCTTGAACCTTTTCAAGATTTTATCAATATACGCACTTTGATTTAGACCTATCAACCGCCTCGATCTATCCCTATAGATCTTTATTCCTAAAATATAGCGGCTTCACCGAGATCTTTATGGAAAAACTTTTCAAGCTAGGTTTTAACACCTTCTATGGTTGGAATATCATTTTCAAATAGTAGTATGTCATCAATATACAATACTAAGAATGTAATTATGCTCCCACTATCCTTTTTATACACACAAGCCTCATCAGCACTCTTGATGAAACCAAATTTCTTGATTTCCTCATCAAACGATGATTCTAACTTATTGATGCTTGTTTCAATCCATAGATTGATCTTTTTAACTTGCATGCTTTATTAGGATGTTTTGGATCGATAAAACCATCAGGTTGAACCATTGGACAGTCTCTTCGAGATGTCCATTAAGAAAAGAGGTTTGACATCCCATTTGCCAATCCCATAGTCATAATGAGCAGCTATGGCAACAATATCCTAATTGACTTTAGCATTGCCACAGGGAGACGGTTTCATCATAATCACCCCTTGAGTTTGAGTGAAACTTTTGCTACAATTCTTGCCTTGTAAGTATCCAAGTTTCCATGCATGTCTTTTTTCTTCTTGAAAACCCACTTGCATCCAACCGTTTGGGTTAGGTGGAGGGTCAACCATTCCCAAACTTGGTTGTCATTCATGGATTGCATCTCTACGTTCATGGCTTCCAGCCATTTGTCACAATCTGAATTGGACATTGCATCATGGAATGTTATGCTCATCGGAGTCAACCACATAGCATCCATTCATGAAAAATCCATTTCTTTCAGGTGGAATGCTAACTCTACCGGATTTGCGAACGTTTTGGGTGTATCGATCAACCTCTTGATCATCATCAACAACCTCCTGGTTATTGCTAGTGTCAACCAAATGTGTATCAGCTTGTGGATCTTAATCCTCATCAAATTCCACTATTCTATACTCATTCCTTCCATAAGGAACTTGGCTTCCAAGAACTCTGCCTTTCGAGCAATAAATACGTTTTGCTCTATGGATCAAAGAAGTAGTATCCAATACAGTCTTGGGATATCCAACAAATATACACTTAGTAGATCGACTTTCCAACTTGTTTTGGGTGTTTTGCTTAACATAAGCTTCACAACCCCATACCTTTAATATGATAGCGATGGAACTCTTCCATGCCATATTTCAAAAGGTGTCGAATCCACTTTCTTGGTCGGGGCCATATTCAAACTACGAGCCGTAGAGAGTAATGCGAAACCCAAAATGATAGAGGTAGTGAGCTTACAGCCATCATAGATCGAACCATATCCAATAGGGTTCGGTTTCTCTTTTCGGACACACATTATGTTATGTGTTTCAGGTGGAGTAAGTGTGAGATGATCCCACAACTTCTTAGATGATCCAGAAAAGCCTCACTTAGATATACACCCCTCCTCTATCCGAAGAACTTTGATAGTTTTGTTAGTTGATTTTCTACTTCATTCTGAAGTTTTGAACATTTCAAAAGCTTCATGTTTATGTGCCATCAAGTACACATACCATAGCGACTATAATCGTCGGTAAAGGTAATGAAGTATCTTTCACCATTTCTAGTCATTGTCTTAAAAGGACCCATACATCCGAGTGTATGATTCCCAATAAGTCTTTTGCCCTCTCGTTAGTACCACTAAAGGGCGACTTGTTCATCTTACCTTGTAAACAAGATTCACACTTATCAAATGAACCATTTTTATTTGTTTTCAAAAGGCCATTCTTTTAAAGTGGTTGAATCCGATTCTTGTTTATATGACCAAGACGACAATGCCAAAGATAAGAATCACTTAAATCCATTTTAAGTTTCTTGGTGCTTGTTTGGTATAATGAGTTATTATCGGATGTATCATCATGAACCAATTCATAGATACCATTAAAAGGCATAGCCTTGAAATAAAAAACATCATCCATACAAACATAAATACCATTGTTTACAAACTTTAAATCATAACCACATTGTTTTAAATGGAAACAGAAATTATGTTCCTGTCAAACTAGGAGCATAAAGTTCTTAAGAAACAACTTCCAAACCATTTTTGAGTTTCAAAATATATTCTCCCTGGGCTTCGACATCAACTTTTCCTCCGTTGCCCATGTAGAGACTTGTGTCTCCCTCTTGAAGTGCTTATTTCTTTTGAACCCCTGCAACAAATTGCAAATATGAGTTCCACATTCCAGTATCCAATACCCATCTATTTGAAGAAATAACATTTAAACCAATGTGAATCATAAAAGTTGTACCTGAATTTTGCCAAGCATCCTCTGTTTCTCAACTGTTTGAGATAGGTTGGACAATTTCTTTTCCAATGTCCTATCTCACCACACTCAAAGCATGGATCGTTCTCCGTTACCTTAGGCTTCTTAAGCTTAAGCTTTAGAGGTTCCGCTCTAACCTTCCCTTTCCCCTTCCCTTTGACGTACCCCTTTCCTTTGGCAACATTTGCCTGGGATCAGGGAATGGCCTTTTCTTATAGCCTCCCTCATTGATTGAGAGAATAGGTAGAACCTTTCTACCCATCCCAGGCCTCAGCTGTTTTGAGCATTGCGTGAAGCTCACCAATGCTCTTGTCCCATCCGTTCATATTGTAATTCATATGAACGTCTCAAACTTTTTAGTTAGCCCATTAAGGATCAAATCCATAGCCAACTCCTTAGAGATGGGATAGTTAAGCCTCTCTAGGTGATCAATGTGGCTTTTCATCTTGAGTACATAAGATGATACCGGTTGGGTTTCTTCGATGACACGCATGAAGCGCTCGAACCATTTCAAAGTGCTCTACCCTAGCTTGTTGAAGGAACATTTCCTTCAACTGGGTAATCAGTCAATGCCCCATAATGCTCCAAATCCTTTTGGAGTTCAGGAATCATAGTTCCCAACATGAGGCAAGAACCTGCATGGAATCCTCAGTGTACTGAAGCCAATCGTTATAGGCCTCAACATCCGTAGGGTCGGGTTGGTCAGGAATGGGATCATCAAGGACATAGGCCTTTTTCTCTTGCTTGAGAACAATCTCAAGTTACGAAACCAGTCCATAAAATTATTATGGTTAAGATGATCCCTCTCTAAGATGGTTCTCAGTGATAGGGTATGGACGGTCGGGGTGGTAGCGTTATTGTTTGCGGTCATTTCTACAAAATTTACAAAGTTCTTATTAGTATTTCTGAAAATTTTCATTTTAATCATTAATACGCTTTTTATGTCTCTTAGACAATTAATAATTAAAATCTAGAATCCAACGTTACTTTTAAATGATGGTTAGGTGACCTTTATCCCATTATTTAAATTAACAAAGTAGTCAATATTTTACAATTGCAACCTATTGCAATTTCTAGCTTTATGAGATCAGTTTAAACATCTTATGTTTAGTTGGCATGTAAATATCAAAACCTCAACACCATTTTACCCATGCTTCGGTGACCCTATGCACATGGTTCCAATTCAAGTCGTCCAACTTACACACATGTGTGAGTTTACACATACAAGTGGTTAGGTGACCCTGTCCCATAATACGTTAAGCCCACCTCAAACACACAAGTTCCCTAGAAGTGCTTAGGTGACCTTTATCCTAGAAATAGTTTACAAGTGATTTGAGTGTGGTGTAAAAGGATGGTGTTTAACTCGTTTCAAAGGAATTTTAGTTTTCATTAATTCTAGTTGTGAAAACTCTATGTACCTGTATTCACATGCTTTCAAATACATGGTACCTACGGTTCCCCTTTTTAATAAAACCTCTTTTATTTGAAACCATTAATCCTTTTAATAACCTTTTATTAGTCACTTAATGATAAGAACCAAAAATTCAGCTTGTTAAGATTATTTATTTAGATTGTTAAGCATATCCATATATCAAACAATCAACATAAAATGGATAATCAAACAAGCATATATAAAACAACCATATGTGCATGATCATAGCCACTTAGGTGACCAACTGTTTGCCATCACAAGGGTGGTCATAAGGTCTTTTCTAAGGGTTAAACACAACACAAAAGATGAGATCTCCAAAGACCCCCACTTGAAATTGCATCAAATGCTTCAAGTCCTTCTCTTTGTGTCTTCTTTTATGCTTCCATCTTGTGCATCTTCATTTACAAAATTTATATCCTAATACAAATTTTCTAATAAAGAAAACACACTTAATCTATCTATTACATCACAAATGAATAAATAAAAAATACACCCAAATACAAGCACAAATGAATAAATATTACAACCATAAAGAATGAAATCAACCAAAATAAATCATTCATTCAGCACCAAACCATCACAAGGTCAAGCTAGGTTATGCACCAATGAAACAACATCCAAGAACCAAAATAAATCCCCATTTGACTCTAAATTTTCAGCCAACATAAACTAAGAATTTAGGGTGTTATTGTTCAAACACAAACACAATCAACCATTTTGATATCTTTTCTTTCAAGATTAATCACAAGCATGCAAGATATAACCTTGAAAAGTTGGGGATTTATAATATTACCACAAAACAACCTATTAGGTTGTTAAAACCCATAAAACCAATTTTACAAGGATAATTGAAGCTAGTCATCCACATATCCGGCTCTAGATGCCAATGATAGGTTGTTGGACCATAAACATAGTTGTTTAACCATTTAAACAAGAAAACGCAGCGGAATAAGAGCTTAATATCATGTTTTATAATCTGAAAATTAAAGTATAACTTTGTCTCAACAAAACCAAGAACATAGGATCATTTATATGTGTAAGAACTAGCTATCAAGAAGAATAAAACAACCATAAACATGCAAAAGATACAACCTTTGTAGAGCTGTGAAAATCGTGAGATTTGATGAAGATGAAGCTGCTCTTGAATGACCAAAACACCAAGGATAGGTGTCCTCAAGCTTCCATACCCACAAGTATCAAGCAACTACCTTTATTGCTAGGATCAGCTCCAAAACGAACCAAGAAGGGGCTGCTGGAACCTATTCTAGCCGTGAGTTTTGATTCAAAGATGGAGAGAACTCTTTGCCCCTTTGGGGTTCTTGCATGTATGAGAGAGAGAGGTTGAGTGTTTTTAGATTGTGTTGTTCCAAGAAATGAAATGAATTAACCCCATAAAGGGGGGGCGGCCGAAAATTGGTCTTCAAATGTTTTCCCCCATTTTGTCATCATTTCATTTAACTAGTCACTAATTTAAGCTTTTAAATTAACCTTTTAATTATAAAACTCATACACTCTAGTATTATGTGATGTTATTTAACTAACTTAAATAACATTACAAATAATACTTATGAACAAAATATCCTTATAAGTTGTTCCATCTCGTATGTAATTTATTTAGGAAACCCATTTCCAAATTGTGTAATTATTTAATTGCATGATCATATCATCAATCAAATATTTATTGGTGTTTGCTAAACTTGTTATTGGGTATGACTCGACTTGGATCATAACGTACTAACCACATCAATGTTCTATGTGTCTTGGGCATAAAGAATCCAACACTGTGAGCCTAGTTCACAGTTCAGAATGTGTTGGACATATCTTGGAAACATGTAATACTCTAAGGATTCCAAGTTTGTAAGTAAATTAGTGTACACAAATTGTGAATACCTGAACTTGACCCCATGAACCATCCCATGGACTATAAAGAGAGGTCTTCTGGAATTTGGTCCTATCCTCCATGTTTGTTAGACAAGCTATGGATGATGACATGAAGGAGGTACTTCCATTGAAAGGAAATGCCAGACCGGGTGAAGGGTTATGCACTTTACAACATAAAAACACAAGAGAAGAGTGTGCAACAACACTTAACAATTGAAATGTGGAACTGGAGAAAATTAGTTTAGAGAACTAAGAAACACAAGTGTATATGAGACAGAACAAGAACACACAAGTAGTTGGTTTTCAAGGTTGATGTATATTGCTCTCTAGTTCCTTACAAATGCAAAGTTCTTTTGATAAGTTACAAGGGCCAGAAATACTTATACTGCAACATACAGTTGGCCATACTTTGAAGGCTAGCTGGATACATGATCTAGACAACAAAATCAATGTAGAGTCAAAAGGTAGATTGCCTTTTGACTAGTGACTATGACATGCCATAGCTCACATCCTAATATATTACATAAAGGATAAAGTACATAAAGTGGAAACTTATAGACTGAAGACCTCAATGTACAGTTTACCCAAAGCATGGACCTTTTCACCAACTCATGTAAAGTTGGTGACTTATCAGAGTTGCAGCGGAAAGTGGTTCAGCTTTAGGTAAAAGGTACATCAGATAAAGCATGTATTTAAAAAGTCTTTGGAAGAAATCTGTCTTCAATAGTTGGCTTCGAAGACTTTGTCCTTGAAGCTTCTGAAGACTTCATCTTTTGGCTTCGGAAGATATTGGTCTTGGCTTCGGAAGATTTCACACTTAGAATAATTTCTAAGGCAGTGTGAAACTTCCGAAGCATTCCTCTTCAGTACACTTGTGCATGCATGCAGGAGAGACTTTGGGTGTTTAGGTTGCATCAATTATAAATAACCTTACAAACTCCCCCTAGGCTGATGCTACCAACACTTGAAGACTTCAGATGTTGACAGTCCTCATTATGATGATGACCATCCCTTTTTCATGAGATGATCAAGATCACTCAGACTCTATAGTATCTTCTCATGTCAAAGAGATCATGCAGAGGTGGATTGAACATATCCTACCATGTGTAGACATGTTCAACACCTTGATCTCTTATGACATGTCATCTATCTGGATTTGTAGTGTATGTCCAAGATAAGATGGGTATTCCTGATGCCAGAGGAGTGCTTGTATTGGAGTTCGTGGAGCATCCTCTTGTTGCACATCCTCAGGATGTTCTGACTCATCCTGTGGTTCGGAGTTGGATGTTTCTTTCTTCTTTTTTTTTCTTTGGTTTGGAAATCATTCTTTTCTCCTCTTTGAACTTTTTAACTGAGAAGACCGGTGCAGCACCTGATTGATCTTCTTTGTCTTTCTCAGTTAGGTCTTCCTCTCTCACAGGTTCAGATTGAGAAGGGACAGATCCTACTGTGGATCAGAAGTGGAAGCTTGTTGAGGTTCAGCAGGAGGTTTAGGTTGTGTTATCTTAGATGTTTCAACCTTAATCTCCACTTCCTGAGGGACCTGACTTGGTGGGGAGTGTAAGTCAACTCGTTCACCTCTTTGAATCTTTTGCTTGATTACCCTGATGTGCTCATCCATGGTGGATAGAGACATGGGACCAAGTCTCCTTTAAGAGAATCCAACAGCTTCAAGAAGCTCATCATCTTCTGCTATCATAGACTTTTTCAAGTTTTTATGGATGATGGCTCTTGATTTTACAGCCTCTTCCATTAAATTCCATTTGGTGATCTTTCTTTCTTTGGCTACATCAAGTTCCAAATTGTTTGAGGTACTCAAACTCAATGTAGTCAAAGGGTAAGGGAAGAAGTGTATGAGCCTGATAGAGGCCTGTGGCACTCAGGTAGTTTACATGTTGAGTCTATCCTTATCTTTGTCTACCTGAGGTTCTTGTGGTACCACATCCTCTTGTTCATGAGTTTCTTGAACTGGTGAGAGAGTAGGCACATGCTTATAGAGTCTCTTTTGTCTTTTTCTTTGATTTTCAGAAGTAGCTCTGCATCCTCTTCCTCTTTTCTCTCCTTTGACAGTTCCATGTCAGCCAGTTCATTTAACTCATCTAAGGGGAGAGAAATAATGTTATCAATATCATTGTTCTTTCTCTCCTCCTCAATCTCCTCAAATTCCAATATCATGTTCCTTTCTCTCCTCCTCAAATCTCCTCAGAAGTTAGTTTTCTTTTCCTTTGTCACTCATAGATCTTTGTGACTCAGGGTGGAGAGAGCTTAGGCCTTTATTGTTGGTGTAGCTTCCAAGCCCTGGCCAGAGAGAGGTTGAGATGCACCTTCACCAGCAGGTGTCTCATCAAGGGATTGAACCTCTGCAGCAGTTTAATAAGATAGAGCTCTCAGGTTCTACCACTGGTCCTTCAGTCAAGGTTTCCCCCTTAAAGCTAATCTCAGGGTCTACCTCAACATCTAGTTAACCGATGGTATTGTCTGATTGCCTTAGTCTTCTTCTAAGGCTAAACTCTGCAGTGTTCCTATCTTGAACTCTTTGAAGTATAAGAGTTCTTCTATCAGTATCATACCTCCACCCAAAAATGTGACTTAAAGTTGGTGGGGATGATATAGCTCTTTGAATGCCTTTCTCAAAGAGACTCCTAATGACTGAGTCTATACTGTACACATCAATATGAACTGAGAAAGTTGCTGAATATGAACATTGCAAGTGAGCATGGTGAGTCCTCAGTGTCCATACTCCCTGAAGAACTCCCAGGTTCTATGACTGTAATGACTTCCTCCCCCTTTTGATAGCATCACCCTCTTGCATAGATGAGCTAGGAGTTAGATCAATCACATTCATAGGTTCTTGTGTTCCTGGTTGAGCTCTTCTAAAGGTTTCACAGCTAGTTTTTCCTTAAGATAAGATATCTCCAGTTGCTGATCATTGACCTTGTGTTATAAGGTAGTCACTTGAGATTCAAGATGACTAACCTTGGAGACTAGATAGGTGCATGTTTTTGACAGTTTTTGCACCTTTAGTCTCAGATTCCCCTATCTTCATCAGAAGAATCACTGGGGGATGAGTGAATTGGACCAAGGTCCTCTTCCTCATCACCAGCATGAAGTTCTTGGCTGCTATATTTCGTCTACTCAGTGACAGCTTTAGTTGAAGTGTCAAGGAGTTGAGTTGCCATGGTTGAGGTCTTAATTATGTAATCACTTACTGAAGTTAGCGCCTCTTCCATGTGGATATCCTGAACAGGTTCATAAGTATCCACCTCAGTAATAGGTGACTGATGTGGGCTAGACCTAGGTGACTCAGGAGCACTCATTTCCCTTTAAGGAGTGGTGTAGTAGGAGACTCATGGTACTCACTAACACCTAAGCCTTCATTGTATAGAAGTCAAGTTGGGAATGGGTTGGTTCAGTCTAAAGCTGGAGATGGTAGTTGCTCCTGAAGGTTGTTCCTTGAGTGTTGAGACTCAGTATGAGGCTTAAGTAGTGGGCTTGTGCACATCAGGCTGCATGAGGAACCTCACACTGACATTGAAGTAATGGGGTGGTTTGCTCCTCACCTAGAAGTGGGACCTCCGTAACCACTTCGCACTGTATAGGTAAGTCTGTGGGGGCCTTGCAGACTTAATAGCTTATGCGGGGGTTCGTTTGTGTTTTCTTTGGTAGGTGAGGTGATTTGTGGTATTTTGGTGGTTGAGATGTAGAAGGTGTGGGTTCAACACTAGCTTGTGTTGCTAGGTTGTCACCTTGAGCAATGAGCTCTAACATTTTTGTGACAAGGGCTGTTCTAACCCTGAGAAGCCAACAGTAGGCTTCTTCAAAATTTTAAGATGACAGGCTTCATCTGTCCCAATTTAAGAATATTACCTGTTTCCCTCAACTGTGAGCCCAATTCACAGTTGAGAATGTATTGAACATATATAGGAAACACGTAATACTCTAAGGAGTCTAAGTTTGCAATCAAATTTGTATAAACAAATTGAGATTACCTGTATTTGACCCCTGAACCATTCCATGCACTATGAAGGAGAGATCTTTAGGAATCTGGTCCCACCCTCCATGCTTGTTGGACAAGCTGTGGATAACCACATGAAGTAGGTACTTCCACTTAGGTGAGACCTTCCCTTTCCTGAAGGTCTTTACAAAGAAATCTCCTTTATAGCCCATCTACTTAAAGGAATGATTTACAGCTTCTTTTGGGAAGAAACTCACCTACTTCATCACCCAGCTGAAGATGCGTGCTAATGATGGTCGGAGTGATGAAGACTGTTATCCCTGCACTGTGGCAGATAGTGCTGCTCTCCCCATCAGTAATGACCTCTTGGCAGGTCTTCCAAAATTCAAGTAGATGATCCTCATAGAGAGGAGGATCAATGGTAAGGGAGGTGAAGTAGTTTGACAGAGCCAAGAATTGGCATACCTCTGAGAAATATGGATCTTTCTTAGAGTTTAATAGTGCAACCTGATGTGTTGCCTGTGTAACTGCATAGAAAATCGGGGTCATTTTGTCTGTCAAGGTTGGCCATTTTGAGAAGGCTTGAAGATGAAGGAAGGATGAACGAAGGCGGTTTCAGAGAGAAATCTGGATTTTAGGTTTGGAGAGAAGATGAAGAATTTAAAAAGAGGGGGAACCGACAGTGTTTATGTGTGAAATGGATTTGAGACAAAGTTAATGAAAGAAGATAAAATTTGAAATCTGGTTTGCAGTCCCACCTCTGAAAAAGTAGTTTGCTTTTGCTCAAAAAGTGGTTTTCTTGGAAATCGAAAATCTTCCGAAGGTAAATTGTCTTCGGAATTTTAATGAAAAAGCTTCCAAAGCCAAAATGAGTTTGGAAGAAGTTCTCAAAGAGTTTTGACAAATTTGCTTTGGAAGAGAATTTTAAACTTGGATGCTTTGTTCAACAAAACAAAGCTTCCGAGAGTTAATTTCCTTTGGAAGAAAAAATGTTTCGTGAAAGCATATAAGTGCCTAAGAGAGTTTTACGCTTCGAAAGATATTTCAGAAATTCTTCCGAAGGCAATTTTACTTAGATAGTTTTTTGTCTTGAAGGTATATTTTCTTCCGAAGGATCAAATTTGTAAAACATCTAAGAAAAACTCTTTAAAAAGTTTTATCCATAGAAAACATGAGCTTATGAAGGTGATAAAACTAGACAACATAGGACACACAGATTTTAAGAAATAAAGTGAATTAGTTTAAGAAAAAGCTACTCAAAGTTAATCATCCCAATAGCTGATATAAAATACTTAAATCTCTGTTCATCAAAGGCTTTTGTAAACAGATCAGCATATTGTTCATTTATGTTAACTTTAACTAGTTTAATTAATCCCTTTCAAAGTTATCTATAATTAAATGATACCTGATATTTATGTGTTTTGTCCTTGAGTGCTGCACAGGATTCTCTATAAAGGAGATAGCACTGTTGTTATCTATGTGAATGGGAATCTCCTTGAAGTTTAAACCATAGTCAAACGTCTGATTTTGAATCCAAAACTTAAGCACAGCAAGCTTTACAGCAGCAATGTATTCAGCTTCAGAATTTGATTTGTTTCTTGCATCGCCATGAGACAACCCTTCCACCAAGCAAAGACCAAGTGTTAAGGCACCTTTGAGGTATCTTAGAATTCTCTTGACAGTAATGAGGTGAGACATCTTGGGGTTGGCTTGATATCTTGCACAAATACATGTGGCAAACATGATATCAGGCCTGCTAGCTGTAAGATACATAAGAGACCCAATCATAGCCCTATAGAGGTGTTCATCCACACACTCCCCCTTAAGATCAGGCCCAAGGGAGTGGTTTCTTGCTATAGGTGTCTTAGCAATCTTACAATCAATCATGTGAATCTTTTGAGTATGTCCTGAACATACTTTGACTGACTTATGAAGATTCCATCTTTAACATGCTTCACTTGATTCCCATAAAGAAATTGAGTTTTCCCATGGCACTCATTTCAAATATGTCTTTCATCAGCTTCTCAAAGTCTTAGCAGAGCCTTGGATTAGTTGAACCAAAAATGATGTCATCTACATACACTTGCACTAGCCTATAAGTCATTTCCCTGTCCTTTGATGAAGAGAGTTCCATCTATAGTACCCTTTCTGTATCCATGCTTGCAGAGATACTGAGATAAAGTCTCATACCACTTCTTGATGCTTTGTGTAGCCCATACAGAGCCTTATCAAGCTTGCAGACATAATCAGGATGATCAGGATCTGCAAAACCAGGTGGTTGTTTAACATAAACATCTTCATCAATCACCCCATACAGAAAAACACACTTTCTTGGTGCGGCTTTGATACTGGTATGATAGCTATTATTGTAAGAAAACTCAGCTAAGGGTAGATGGGTATCCCGACGGTTTCCAAAGTCTATCACACAAGCCCTAAGCATATCTTCCAATGTCTGAATGGTCTGTCTGCTCTGACCATCTGTCTGAGGGTGGTATGCGGTACATATCCAACCGTGTACCCAAGGCCTTTTGTAACGATTGCCAAAATCTCGAGGTAAATCACTGTCTCGATCAGAGATAATGGAGATCGGTACTCCATGTCTCGAAACAACCTCCTTGAGATAAACCCTCATCAACATTTCTATTTATCAGTTTCTTTAATTGGTAGGAAGTGAGCAGACTTTGTCAGTAGATCCATAATTAAACAAATCGTATCACAACTGGTGGATGTCTTGGGTAGTTTTGTGATGAAATCCATGGAAATCTGCTCCCATTTCCATTGTGGAATCTCCGGTTGGTGCAGTAATCCGGATGACTTCTGATACTCCGCCTTAACCTTTGAACATGTGAGCACCTGCTAACATAGGTGGCAATGTTAGCTTTCATGTTAGGCCACCAGTATAACTCCTTTAGGTCCTGATACATCTAATCAGAGCCTGGATGGATGGAGTATCTGGATTTGTGTGCTTTGTTCATCACAAGATCCCTCAAGTTTCCAAAATTTGGTACCCAAATTCGATTCATGAAGTAGCAAGTTCCATCAAACTTGATCTCAAATTGTTTATCCATGCCGTGAAGGGATTCTTCCTTCAAATTCTATTCCTTTAGTGCTTCAGACTGAGCATCACGAATTTGAGTAGTTAGACTCATATGAATTGTCATTCTCAACGCTCGCACCCGTAAAGTTTTGGTTCGTTCTTTACTGCTCAAAGAGTCTGCTACAACATTCCTTTTTACAGGATGATAATGAATCCCACAGTCATAATCGTTTAGTAACTCAACCCACCTGCGTTGCCTCATGTTTAGTTCCTTCTTATCAAAGATGTGCCGAAGGCTTTTGTGATCGGTGAATATAGTGCATTTGGTACCATACAGGTAGTGTCGCCAAATCTTCAGTGCAAAAACAACAGCTCCTAATTTGAGGTCGTGAGTGGTGTAGTTTTTCTCATGCACTTTCAATTGTCATGACGCGTAAGCAATAACTTTGTCGCGTTGCATTAGGACACAACCAAGTCCTTGTCGTAATGCGTCGCAGTACACACAAAACCATCATTTCCCTCTGGTAGAGACAAAATTGGCATGCAACACAGTTTCTACTTTAACAATTGAAACGTTGCTTCCTGCTTATCACCCTAATCAAATTTCTTGTCTTTCTGAGTCAGGGTTGTCAGTGGTTGGGCTATTTTGAGGAATTTTCAATAAAGCATCGGTAATAGCCTGCCAAACCTAGGAATTGTCGCACCTCAGTCGGTGTCTTAGGTGCTTCCTAGTTTTTAATGTCCTCTATCTTGGATGGGTCAACATGTATTCCCTTCTCGTTAACCACATGCCCGAGAGATTGCACTTCTCGGATCCAGAATTCGCATTTTGAGAACTTTGCGTATAATTTCTCATTCTTGAGTAGCTCCAAGATTAACCTTAAATGTTGTTCGTGCTCATCCTTGGTTCGTGAATATATCAAGATGTCATCGATGAAGACGATCATGAATTTATCCAAGTAGGGTTTGCACACTCTATTCATGAGATCCATGAATACAGCTGGTGTATTGGTTAACCCAAATGGCATGACCATGAACTCGTAATGACCATAACGAGTTTGAAATGTGGTCTTGGGGATGTCTTCCTCTTGGATTTGTAATTGGTGACATCCTGAACGTATGTCAATCTTCTAGTAGTAACTAGATCCCTGAAGTTGGTCAAATATGTCGTCAATTCGAGGGAGAGGGTACTTGTTCTTAATGGTGAGTTTGTTTAAATCTCGGTAATCGATGCACATTTGAAAAGATCCATCTTTCTTCTTAACAAATAAAACCGGGGCTCCCCAGGGTGAGAAACTTAGTCTTATGAATCCTTTATCTAACAACTCTTGTAATTGATTAGACAACTCTTGCATCTCTGATGGTGCTAGTCGGTATGGGGATCGTGCTACTGGAGCAGCTCCAGGTATGAGGTCAATTCGAAATTCGACCTGTCTTTGCAGTGGAAGTCCCGGCAAGTCCTCAGGAAAGACTTCCGGATAGTCTCGCACGATGGGTATATCCTCGATTCTTTCTCTTCGGTTCGCTTCCCACTACGTGCGCCAAGATTGCATGATAGCCTTTTCGTAAGTACTTCCGAGCCTTTATACATGAAATGATCCTTAATGTCATACCATATTTTTCTCTTGAATTGATATGGTCTCCCCACTCGAAGTGGAATGCGAATGATCTTCTGATGACAAACAATTTCCGCTCAGTTTTCCGATAACCAATCCATGCCATAACAATGTCGAAACTCCCTGGGGTTACAGGTAGCAAATCTATATTGAACGTGTGATCCGCCATACTAGAGTGCATCCTTGTATGATTTTGTCGGTTTCGATCAACTAACCATCAGCTAACTCTATTGTATACTTAGAAGTCAAATGGTTAGGAGTAATTTCAAGCAATGGACTAAATTGTAAGGCCCCATTCCCGGGCACCTCACAGTTAGTCATTCATTGCACATAAAAAATTAATATACATTTCATTAAATAAATAGCGGAATGATGTGAGCAAAAATCATTCTCTATTTATTAAAGATACTATTGTTAAGCAATACAACAATGTAAAAGTTACAAGAGATTGTTTAAATGCATTACAAAACAACAATATCATGGCTTAAGAATGGATGTCAGACTTTCCCTGCCGAGTAGCTTCACCCTTATGACATCCTCAGCAACAATTACCTGCCAACTGAAAATGTATAAAAGTCAGCGTTGTTGAGTGAGTTCTAGTTTATTAAGTATTAAAGATACCTTGTATAATGTGTATATATGAAAATACTCTTTTTGTAAAAATACATCTCTTACTCTTATACGTGAGCACGCATTAACTATACAACAAGGTAAGGCTCTCTTTCTTTACTGTATGCCTTGTTTATTTGTACTTTTTTAACTTTATCTTTCACTGTCTATATGGACCAATGAGCAATACTGATGACTAGTGTAGGTTGGACTCACCGGCCTGTCGGTGTTTTTGTCTTTAATTTGTATTTGTTTAGTTTATGTTCTAGCGAACCTACGGGCGAACCTACAGGTTCGCCCGCAACTAATAGTATGTAGATTTGTGTAGGTTGTCGCCGGGCGAACCTAGTTGGGTGCCCGGCAAAGCTAGTCTTTTGATCTGATAGATTCGCTATCCAGCGAATCTATAGTCTGCTTATATATTGTAATGTTTTCTCATTCTAATGTAAGTTTTGGCCATTTTGTTCAAACCCTAAAGTGTGTGTGTGACGGCTAGAGGTGCTAGGAGCTTATTTGTTCATTATTGTAGCTTTATATCCTCTATTCATCCTTTTTTGATCTTTACTTTGATTGTTTAGCAAGAATTTCTCATAGTTCAATGAATTTCAGTGGGATATGTGTGTGTTTGTGATCATTTGCACTGTTGAATCGATCATTCTGGACCAACAATATGGTATCAGAGCCATAGTGCTCTTGATAGTTTGATTTTTGTGTGTTTTTGGGGTTTTATGAGGCAAAGACTCTTTTGATTCATTTCGAGCTTGTTCATTGTGTTTCTGATATACAAATCGCTTGGGGATTGTAGTTTTTGGCATTAGAAAGCTATAGAAACAAACCGTTCATCAATTGGTTGTGTTTTGAGCTAGTTTGGTTGATTTCTTGCTGGATAAGTTTGTCTCGTAATCCAGCGAACCTAGCTGATTCATTCAGCGAACCTAGCTGTTTCATCCAGCGAATCTAAGGAAAGTTGCTTTTCAATCTTTGCTAACCTTTTGGACAGCGAATCTAGCCTTTTGAACGAAAGTTCACTGCTCTTGGTTGACAACCAAGCGAAGTTGTTGCTGAACCTATTTTTGAACGAAAGTTCTTATCCTGCCGAGCGAACTTGCTCAGCGAATCTGTTCTCTCGTGCACACTGCCGAGCGAATCTGCTGCTGGTCTGCCAAGCGAACCTGTAGGTTCACCTAGCGAATCTATTAGCGAATCTACATCAGTTTCAGTGAATCCAATTTCTGATCTTATCATGTCTACTTCAATAGTGAATGTGTCTGATATGGAGTGTGTTCAACCAAACAGGCCACCAAGACTTGTCAATGGTGAGAATTTTGAGGACTGGAAACGTTGCTTGAAGGCATTCTTCTTCTACACAGATCATGGTCAGTGGGAATCTATTATAAATGGACCTCACGTACCAACAACAACTGTTGGATCTGTTACGTCACCGAACCAGGATACTAGCACTTATACTGAGATTGACATTAAGCTGCTTGATCCAGACAAGAAAGCTCTTGGAGCTTTGATTCTGTGTCTGTATCAAGATATTTATAACAGATTTGCTGAACATACTACCACTAAGGCATTGTATGATGCGTTATGTGAGTTTTATGATGGGAATGAAGATCTAAAGAAAGACAAGAAAGCTCAAGCTCAGAAGGAGTTCAACTCATTCGTGGGTTACAAGCATGAGACACTCACTGATATAACAAACCGCTTTCTATCAGTTTTGAGCAACCTAAAGAAGTATGATGAACAGCTTGGCAATCATGAGCAAGTGAGTAAACTGTTAGACTCTCTTCCTGCTCAGTGGAGTCTGCAAATCAAATTGCTCAAGCAAGAAAGGAACTTTGCTGATTACAAGTTGATGGATGTTATCAACAAATTAAAATCATTTGATCTTGATGTGAAGAGAAGAGAGTATAATCAGACCATGATGTCTCCCAACGTCACTCCTCAAATGCTGCACTGATCTCATCCGCTGCAAACTCTCATTATTATGGTGCAGCTTGTGGGGGTTCATCTGGTAATGGTGGCTTTGTTAACTCTGTGTATGGTAAAAATGTAAACTCTGGAAGTGGCTCCAAGGATGCTGGGCCAAGTTCAAACGCTTTAGTCTCCACTCAAATTCCACATGATACTATGGCGCTGTTTGGTTTATTTGTGAACAGTTATGAGGCCTTGATTGCTGGAGAATTGAAGGGACGAGGTATGACAGTAGAAGACATGTATCAGGTTGATCCTGATGATCTTGAAGAAACCGACATCCAGTGGCAAATGGCCATGCTTACTCTTCGTGCTAGGAGGTTTATGGAGAGAACCGGCAGAAAAATTTTGGAAACAGAGTCAGAACAACGCCCTAGGATATGATAAATCTAAGCTCAGATGTTTCAACTGTAAGCAGCTTGGTCACTTCAAAAGAGAGTGTCCTCTATTGTCACCGAACCTGTTAATTCTGGAAACTCAAGAACCATTCCAGTCATGGACAAAGTTGAAGAAGTTAAGCCCAAGAAAGAAACTGCTCTGTTGACCAACTTTGATTGGAGTGCAGAAATTGAAGAATCAAAGGAGGAAATCAACCATGCATTGATCGCTGAGATAGTGGAGGAACAAACTCCTAATGATGAGTACATTGACTGTTTTGATCCTTTCAAAGAGTTCTATGGTGAAGCTGATATTGAAATTAATGACAAAGGTGAATCTATTGGGTCTGAGGTTATTCAAGATCCACAGGTTAAGGAAAGTACTGGTGTGGTTCAGAAGGCTGTGGGTCATGAAGCTATTGTTCAAACTGGTTTGGTGTGTGAAGCTGTTAAAGATGAGGTTAAACTGGTTTGTGAATCCGCTACAAAAAAAGCTAGTGAAAAAGAGGAGCTGAACATGGATTCAATAATTGAAGATGCCAAGAAAGCTGCTGTGGAGGAATACAAGAGGAACACTCCCTACTGCCAATGTGATCGCGCTCTTGCAGCCGAAAAAATGGTAATGGATCTCCCTTATGAAATTGTAGAAGACATGTGTTCCTCTGCATGCAAAATTCGTTTGGTTGGTATATATAAAGCTAACAGGTTGCTCATTATGAATGAAAATGAATTAAAGAAAACCAATAAAGAGCTTAAACAAAATGAGTCAAAATATTTTGTCAAATTAAGAGAAGCTTTGAAAGAAAATGAACACTTAAAAAGGACTCTTTTGGAAAAGAACTGTGAAGTTAACTATTTAACTGAACAAGTGACACTTGCCGAATTTGAAGTTAGAAAACTTAAAAATAAATTAGAACAGTGGTCACTTTCGAGCATGAAAAGGGAGGAATTATGCAAAAAACAAAGGGGAGCAAGGATCAAGACCGGTTTGGGTAATGAAAATGATGCATTGGTATATCCTCCACCTAGTACTTTCTGTTATTCTCCTATGCCCACTCCTCATCCTTCAAATGAGTTGATACAAGAGATTATACAGAATGATACTAATAGCTCTATTGCAGGTTTAGAAGGAGATAATTCTAAGGAGTTGCGAGAAGGATATGATTATGGTGGCAGTAGTGGTCTGGGCAGCTCTAGTAGTCATGATTTAAATTCCAAGAAGTCGTTTGTAGACATTAGTTTAATTAATCATTTTGTGTCTGGTGGAACTATTTTGGATTCAAACTCTGGGCATGTAATAGTAACTTAGGATGTTCTGTTTCAAACACTTGTGATGACTTGAATGTTTTAAATTCCGCATTTGATGTTAATGTATGCATGAATGATAAAGCTCAACTTTCAGGTCATGTCTCTGAAAGTAAAACAAAAACCAACTGCTTTAACAAATTCTTTTCTCATCCAATCCCATCTTTCACACCGATAAGGATTTCAAATCCTAAAGAGAAAGAAATGTCTTCTTCCACTGAAAATAACAAAGACAAAATTGAACAAAAATCAGTTAAAGTGGAAGTTATCACAGGGAAGTCAAACGAGTCATATGACTCGTACAGTGATTCAGATTTGAGATTGTCTGAATGTGATGAAGAAATATCTATTGATAGAATTCCTTCATCAAATTGTTCCAAAACAAAGTTGAGATCTCATTGTTTTAGATGTGGAAAGGATGATCACTTAATCAAGCAATGTCCAAAATCATATGGTAGTAGTACACAGAATAAACCTTTTGGAACTAGATTGACAGCTTTTGTGAATGGTTTTTTTTGCAGAAAATCTGTTACTCCACGACCTAAGTACACTAAGACTTGGGTTCCAATTTCCAAAGCCTAACCAATTTTTAAATGTCAGGAACATTCAGAGGCCGCTGTAAATAGTTATTGGCATGTAGATAGCGGATGTTCCAGACATATGACTGGGTTGAAGGACCTGCTGACAAACTTTAGAATAATTGATGGTGGATATGTTGCTTTTGCTGGAGACAAGAAGGGTGGAAAGATGATTGGCCAAGGAGATGTCTCGAATGGTTCCCTCACTTTGGAGAAAGTCAACTATGTTCCAGAATTGGCGTTCAATCTTCTCAGTGTATCACAAATCTGTGATAAAAATATTCCTGTGATGTTCCTTGCCAATGAATGTCTATTCTTGAAATCAGAGTTTTCTATCCCTGAGGAGATGGTGATCATGCGAGCTCCAAGGAGAAATGATACCTATTTGTTAAATATGGGATCAAAAGAATCATCGTCCACCGTGACCTGTCTTTTATCAAAAGCTTCTTCTCATGAATCCTTTCAGTGGCATAAAAGATTAGGGCATATCAATTTTAAATTGATAAATAAGTTAGTTAAGAACAATTTAGTCAGGGGACTACCACTGAAAGATTATTCTGTGGTAGAAAAATGTATGGCTTGTGCAAAAGGAAAACAGCACAAAAAGCCACATAAACTTAAACTTCAAAACTCGATTTCACATCCCCTTGAATTGTTACATACTGACTTATTTGGCCCTATCAGTGTTAAATCAATTGCTAAGAAATCTTACTGTCTTGTTGTCACAGATGATTACTCTAGGTACTCTTGGGTGAGATTTCTGTCTAACAAAAGTGAGACTGCTGAGGAGTTGATGAAGCTGATTCCGCTGATTGAGGTTCTTGGGAAAAGAAAGATTCAAGCTATCAGGAGCGACAATGGAACAGAATTCAGAAACCACATTTTCAATTCATTCTGTGAGCAAAGGGGTATTCTCAGACAGTTCAGTGCTGCCAGAACACCTCAACAAAATGGTGTTGCTGAACGTAAGAACAGAACACTAATTGAAGCAGCTAGAACGATGTTGATCGAGTCAAAGCTTCCAATCATCTTTTGGGCCGAAGCAGTTAATTGTGCAGCTTATGTTCTCAACCGGGTATTGATCGTCAAGAGCAAGATGAAGACATCATATCAGTTATTCCGAGGAATTAAGCCTCTCATTGATTTTCTGCGCCCCTTTGGTTGCTCTTGTACTCTATTAAATACTCAAGATCAGAATACGAAGTTTGGTGCAGTCTCTGATGAATGTTTCTTTGTTGGGTACTCAGAAACACAAAAGGCGTATCGTGTGTACAATAAACGGTCGCGGATTGTGCAAGAGTCCTACTATGTCGACTGGCAAGAATCTAACTCTACAAGCATTGGAAGTGAGCCTGCATGGTTTTATGATTCTACCACTGTCTTCAACTCATTCAATTTGCCAATTCTCGATGACGATGATGTTACTCCTCACCCGCCTGTAAATCTTAGTCCACCACAACCGCAACCGTCTTCCACATCATTACCACCCACTTCATTTGATATCCCATCTCCACCACCTCCACCATCTCAATCATCTTCATCTAATCCTACAATCTCATCAACCATTCCACCCACATCTTCATCCATTTCAAATCCTCCTATCGATCCAATCCCCACAAATTCATCTTCTACTGCACAACCATCCACTTCCGCATCCACATCTCAACATAACCCTTCATTGCTTAACACTAATTTTAAAACCTTAAAAGATCACCCTCACGATTACATCATTGGATCTATCACAGACGGAGTAAGGACTCGGAGTCAGAGTGGATTGATAAATGAGTGTCTTTATGCAGCTTTTCTATCTCAGATTGTTCCAAAGAATTACAAACAGGCACTTGAAGACCCAAGCTGGGTGGACTCTATGCAGTCTGAGTTGCAGCAATTCAGAAAGTTAAAAGTTTGGGAGTTGATCTTCCTCCAAACAAATGCCCCATTGGTACCAAGTGGGTATTCCGGAATAAGCCAGATGATCGTGGTGTTGTTATCAGAAACAAAGCCAGATTGGTTGTTCAAGGATTTGCTCAGGAGGAGGGAATAGACTACACTGAAGTGTTTGCTCCAGTTGCTCGGATCGAAGCCATCAGAATTTTTCTTGCACATGCAGCCAACAAGAACTTTAAAGTTTTTCAGATGGATGTGAAGTGTGCATTTCTATATGGAAACATTGATGAGGAGATCTATGTTTGTCAGCCACCAGGTTTCGAGGATCCAGACTCTCCAGACAAAGTATACAAGCTAGACAAATCACTGTATGGGTTGCATCAAGCTCCCCGAATCTGGTATGAGACCTTGACACAGTATCTCCTCAGCAAGGGTTTCTCTCGTGGGACTATAGATATGACACTATTCAAGAAGGAGGTAGATGGTGAGATGCTGATTGTTCAAGTGTATGTCGATGATATCATCTTTGGCTCAACAAATGAAAAGCTGTGTAAAGAATTTGAAGAAGTGATGAAGGATCGCTTTGAAATGAGCATGATGGGGGAGATGTGCTTCTTCTTAGGTCTGCAAGTGGAACAGAAACCTGAAGGTATTCTTATTCACCAAGAGAAGTACATCAAGGAGATCATCACAAAGTTTGGCATGGACGATTCAAAGCCCGAACTTACTCCCTTCACTGCTCAGACATGCTTGTCTCCTGATGATAATGGGAAGTCCGTGGACGCTCATCGATATCGCTCGATGATCGGATCTCTCATGTATCTGACTGCAAGCCGTCCAGACATCACATTTGCCGTGTGCTACTGTGCTCGTTATCAAGCCAATCCCAAAGAATCACATGAGCTAGCTGTTAAACGCATTTTTCGTTACCTTAAGGGTTCCTCTCGTTTGGGACTCTGGTACCCAAAAGGTGGGAACTTTGATCTACATGCTTTTTCTGATAGTGATCATGGTGGTTGCAGGATTAACAGAAAGTCAGTCACCGGTGGATGCCAATATCTGGGTGACTGTCTTGTTTCGTGGCAAAGCAAAAAGCAAACAACAGTTTCCTTATCCACGGGAGAAGCTGAATATATCGCTGCATCAAGCTGTTGTTGTCAAGTGCTCTGGATTCAACACCAGATGATGGATTATGGCATAAATTTCCTCCACACTCCAATCTTCTGTGACAATGAAGCCGCTGTAGGAATTGCCAAGAATCCAATTCATCATACTCGTACCAAGCACATCGAAACAAGAATTCATGCAATCCGTGACGCTCAGGAAAAGGGGTTCATTGATATTATTCCTATTGAAACAAGGAAGCAGAAAGCAGATCTTTTCACAAAAACATTTGATAAACCTCGTTTTTATGAATTGATTACTATGCTAGGATTAATATCCTTCTGAAAAACCTTTTTTTGAGAAATACAGCTGTTTAATATGTAAATATTCTCTTTTATTTTCTGCCCTTGAGAATCCTTCTGTCACACATTTCTTTACTCTTTTTTTATTATTCTTTTGCTTGTTAAAATTTTCTATTAGATAAGCTATCAAATAGAAATTTTGGGGGAGTATAAGATTAGATTTCATCTTTTGCTAAGTATCAAAATTTTGCTACTTTTCAGGCTATCCGTGCAGAAAATGAGACTTAGAAGGAGGTCAGAAGTATTATGCTTGGGATGTGCAAGATAGGCTCAGCCTCAAAACGAAGTAAACAGTAATTATGTGGCCAAACATAAAGCTCAAAGGATCACGGTGATAAGGATTATTTCCATGACATGTTGGCCTGCACAAAGATACAAGTCTCTGTCTAAACGGGTTGAGAGTTTACTATCTCTGTTGTAATCCTTTGTAAAACCCCAAATCACCCTTCACCTAGCCCTGAATGACACTTCTAGTTAATCTAGTTAGCTCTTCAGAATCCCTTTCGTGCTTATCTCCTCTGCTGTGCGGAAGCACTGACCTGGAGTGATGATCTCCTCTGTTATACGTGAGTATAGACCTGGAGCTCTCATCAGCACGCTCAGATGATCATCTCCTCTGTTATACGTGAGTATAGACCTGGAGCGCTCATCATCTGCAACCCTAAATGCTCAAAAGAAAAAGAAGATCAAAGATCTACATCATACATCCATCAAAATATATGGATTGTCAAAGCCTATCAAGCATCTAAAGCAATTATTCCCTCACAATGCTTCTCAAAATTGGGATCATTGTCTAAAGCCACTCCCTAATATGCCTTGATTGTTCACATTCATAATGTTTCTCAATTGATCATTGTCTATGTTCATTTCAATTATAAGCCCTTGCATTCAATGTGTCAGAAATGATCATTGTGTGCCCACCCTAGGATCTAGCACAGAGATAAATGATCACTCATGCTCAATAAGCCCTGATGACAGAATATGTTCTTTGCCAAATGTCTGTGGGAACTGAATTGCCCGAGATTCCTCAAATCTACAAAAACATGATAAAAGGAAGCTGCAGATTGCTTGTTGAAAAGAATTTGGCATGGGTTTAAGTGGACAATCATATCTGCAATCTCGCTAATAAATGACTCTCCGGATATCCTTTAATTTGTTTTACTTTATTCAATTTTATTTTACTTTAAGTTTTAAGTTTTTATCTTATTTTTGAGTTTAGGTATTGTGGGATGTTTTGGTATTCAAAAAGGGCTATTTCTTTTTGTGTCCAAAAAAAAATTTAGGGTTCCAGCGAATCTGCTAGCGAACCTATAGGTTCGCCCGACACTGGTCTTGGTGTTGTCAGTCTTTTGACTTTGTGTTGCCGGGCGAATCTATAGATTCGAGGCCAGCGAATCTAAGGGTTATATAAGCAGTTCACAGGTTCGTGCAGCACTTCATTCGCTGTACTGTGAACTGCGTCTCCCGAAACCCTTAGATTCATTTGCATTTTCGTTGCTTGCTTCATTGATTTCTTGCATGTTCTGTTCTTCTGTAAGTGTGTCGTCCCTACTTAAGCCTTTCATTTCATCAAAAATCGGTCTTTCTTTAAGAATCAATTACGTATGTTCATCGCGGTCCTTCGATTCAAATAGGCCCTCTTAAAGACCGATAGTGCATAAAATAAATGATAGGTTTTGCTCGCATTGTGTCCTGTTAAGTCATGTTATGCATCATTTGGATTAACATCAATGTTTGATTCTGATTTTCAAAACTAGGTTTTCAGCGAACCTAGTGTTCTATCAGCGAATCTGAACGAAAGTTCTACTTATTGAGCGAATCTGTGCCGGCATGCTGCTCATGCGTGGCAAATAGATTCGCGCGAAGTTCCCAGCAAACCTATAAGTTCGCTTGGCACATCTGCATGCTTGCCTGTCTGCGAACCTATAGGTTCTTGGCATCATCAGATTCGCTGTTAGCGAATCTAAATCTGTTCAGCGAACTTATCCATTTTTTTAATTTTTCAAAATTTCATATCTTTTCAGCTTTGAAATCAATCTAATCAACTTCCGTTTGTGTTTCAGATACCATGTCGACTCTTCAGTTCTTCGATAAGCACAATATGTGTGCTCTGCTAGATGAAACCCATGAGAAAGCAGCTGCTTATAAAGATTGCATTAATGGCTGAAGTCATCTCACATCCACCATGCTATTTCTCACTCCCCTGAAGTCTATGATACGCATGTTCGTGACTTTTGGAGAAACGCAGTAGTAGATGTCGGTGTGACTCCCTCAAGGATTGCTTCTAAAGTCCTGGATCAAGAAATTTCCTTTTCTTCTGATGATCTGGCCAGAATACTCCATTTGACTGGGGATGTTGGTGATGAGGTCCCCATGAATGCTAAGCAAGTATACAAGGAACTAAGGATGGCAGGATATGAAGGTCCAATGCCTGGTGAAAAGAAGATGGAGTTTATCAAGTCTTATTTAATCAGAGAATGGAGATACATTGCGCACATATTCATTATGTGTTTGGATCACAGGAAAGGAGGAACCGATGGGTTGAACTTGGAATGGGCAAGGGCAATGGTTCTATTCTGCCAAGGCAAGAAGGGAAATATAGCTAAGCTGATTTATGACTACATGGTGCAGAATATTCATGCTCAAAGAAAGGACAAATGGCTGCTGTATCCCAGATTTGTCCAGATGATACTAAATGATTTGAAGCCAGACTTGCCCATAGTTGGTGATACTTTGAAGATATGGAGAATGAATATCAGGATTTTTGGTGATTGTAAGTCAGTAAGATATAACTGTGTGGGAAAGATTGCTTACTTATGGGAGAACATGTATCCACCTGAAAGATGGAGCCATATTAGTAAATTGATCGAGATTGAGAAGAAAAATGAGGCACAAAATGTTGATCAAAGTGAGGTGAGGCTGAAAAAGAGAAAGCCATATGCTCGTGACAAAGATTACAGTGTAGATAAAGAGATTGATGAAGTACAGGAGGAGTTAGATGTTCAAAGGGAGAGAAGGACAAAGAAAAGAGCTGAGACTGGGTCTAGCTCTCAGCAAGTAGAAGAAAGAAGAACAAAAAGGAGGCACGAGGATCCTGTCAAACCTGCTGATACTCCTGAATCGAATGCGAATGTTGAGTTGGCCAATCTGAAAGCTAAATATGCTGAGCTAGAAAGAGGGATAAACAGAAGGGTGATATTATTAAGGGTATGGCCCTGATGCTCAAGGATCATCAGAGTTTGCTAATTCGAGCCTTCACCAAACTGAATGAAATGAAGGCTAAAGCTGGGATGGAGTCTGCAATGTCTGAAAACGAGCTGAGAGTGTTGAAAGAAGCTGCAAGAAACTCTTTTGATGTGTATGAAGGATTGACTGGTACAGCTGAAGGTGAATCTGGAGGAGATAAGGATGGTGGTTCAGAGGGTCCTTTAAGGTCAAAGAGTAAAGAAAAGATGGTTGCTGAGGATGCAGGGTTTGATGAACAGATGGGGTTCGATATGGATACATTTTCTGGTCCGGAAATGGCTGGTGGAACACAAGTAAATTTCAATTTGATAGATGAAGAAGGGGAAGTTGATGAACAGCTGGTGGATTACAGCTCAGAACCAGAGTTTTATGAGGTAGATGAACGTCCAGTGACTTATGTGGCAGAAACTGGGTCATCTAAAGGTGGAACTGTGGAGTTAAATCAATCTGACTGGTTTGTTAAAGAAAAGGAGGCTGAAGAGATAACTCCACTGTTCCAGAACATAAAAAATCCAACAAGAAAGGAGAGTGATAAGAAGATTTTTAGCTGGAAATACAACTCTGAGCTCAAGTTATTTATGATTAAGAGAAGAGGAGGAGGGATCTCATATTTTCACAAACGAAAAGCTTTCAAAACTCTCCCAAGGTGGGATTTAAGGAGATTGGCAGAGATCCCGTTGCTTGGAGCTGAACAGAGTGAACGGGCAAAGTTGCTGGAGTTAGAAATTAAAAAGGGTTTGACTGATAACTTCACGGCTTTTGGCTTCATGAAAATGGATAGAAAGAGGTCGAAGAAAGACATTGATTGGGTGACTGGCAAAGGAAAGATTGTGCTTAAACTGAAACCAGCAAAGACTGTTGATCGCATTAGGATACCTGATCCTCTTCCCCCGAGATTGCAAGCATTCGAAAAATGGTTCTATGATAACAACACAGGGGAAGCAGTGATTAGAGTGAAAGGTGTTCCCGAAATCAGATTGTTTGATCCAATGGAAGTATTTTCTTTCTGTGATGAAGATCTGAAGGTATTGTGTGAGAATGTGATCCACCATGGGGCAGGAGAGGAAACAAAGGCTGAAGCAAATCTGTTTGTTATAGTTGCCAACAAAGCCCGGGGAATTAGAGCTGAGATAGAGGAGGTTGCTGAGAAAGTAAGGAAAGCTGATGATTTCAGGATGGATATGGATGATCTGGCTAGGCAGATGGATAGAACGATTGAGAAGAGGTTTGATCGAGAAACCAGTGATTCTAGAGTTAGATCTGAGGAGCGTTCTGTTACAAATCAGGAGGAAGTTATTGTTATTGACATGCCTGATACAGAAATTTCAGAAGCCAAGTTTGTTCAAGAGGTTAATGAGGAAGAAGTGTTTGCTGAAGTCATTGCTCAGGACATTTTTCAGATTGTTCAGCAAGCTGCCGGAGCTGATCAAGTATGAAAGTAAAAGGCTGGAGCTGATTTAGAGACCCCCCTGGGTGAGGTCCAACCTAGGGGGAGTATTGATGACTAGTGTAGGTTGGACTCACCGGCCTGTCGGTGTTTTTGTCTTTAATTTGTATTTGTTTAGTTTATGTTCTAGCGAACCTACGGGCGAACCTACAGGTTCGCCCGGAACTAATAGTATGTAGATTTGTGTAGGTTGTCGCCGGGCGAACCTAGTTGGGTGCCCGGCGAAGCTAGTCTTTTGATCTGATAGATTCGCTATCCAGCGAATCTATCAGCGAATCTATAGTCTGCTTATATATTGTAATGTTTTCTCATTCTAATGTAAGTTTTGGCCATTTTGTTCAAACCCTAAAGTGTGTGTGTGACGGCTAGAGGTGCTAGGAGCTTATTTGTTCATTATTGTAGCTTTATATCCTCTATTCATCCTTGTTTGATCTTTACTTTGATTGTTTAGCAAGAATTTCTCATAGTTCAATGAATTTCAGTGGGATATGTGTGTGTTTGTGATCATTTGCACTGTTGAATCGATCATTCTGGACCAACAAATACCCTATACTATGTGCGCGGAGAAACTGGTGTTGGGTCCCCTACAGTCTATAGTCTGAATTACTATATACAAGGCCAACCCAGTCACCTAGGGCATGCTTCAAAGGTCCGCCAATCTCAATTCATTGGCCCCGTGAGCATAAGGGGTAGCTAACCCGCATCACAGTTGAGCTAATGACAACATGGTCGTGCACCTCCTATAAGCTTGCAAGACTTGTTAACTCTTTAATTAAGTTCCACTTCTCTTTATCATTACTCTTTCACTTTGTTAAGGATAGTACTTGCATTTACATCATCTGCACACCATATAGGTCACACAATAATAATCACTATGATCATAGGAACAACTTATAATAATGTAAATATAATGACAATTAAAAACCCTAAGTCAAACTTGGGTCAAACTCTAATGATTCTGTTCTACTCAAAATTTCAGAAAATACTCTAAGTGTTCTAGACGCATGGACACTATGCAGGCGTTTGAGGTTTGTTCAGTCACATGGGCACTATTCAGATGGTTCTACACTTAGGCGTTTAGAACATCCCAGACGCATGGGCACTATTTGGACGTTTCATCACTTAGACGTTTGGGCCATCTCAGACGCATGGGCACTATTTGGACGTTTGGTCCACACTTAGGCATCAGAGTCAAAAACCCTAGACGCATGGGCTACTGTTCAGACGCATGGGCTTACATTTGAAATTTTCTAAGGCATTTCTAGACGGTTGGGACACTGTTTGGGCGGTTGGGCCCTGTTTACACGTATGGGCTTACTTAGAACTTTCTAAGGCAAATCCTAGGCGGTTGGGGTACTGTTCAGACGGTTGGGCAATCTATTTAGCATAATCTTAACATACTATCAATCCCAATCATTTTTCTTACATGTTCTAAGCTTAATAACACTATTTTTAAGTATAACTAACACATGTCAACCATCAAAACATCATCATACATATATTGGTACATACGGGTGTTCATAATGAACTTTGTAAAAATAGTTTTACATATATTTTCAGCCCCAAAGAATTAAAACAAGTAAAATACAGGGTCTAGAACTCACCTTTGAAACCTACAAGTGTTTCTTCTTCCAAACTTGTGTTCACAAGAGTTTTAAACTCCTAAAACAAGCATAACACATCACCAAAACACAAATAACATTTAGAAATCGGTTATCTAAGGTATAGAACCTCCAAGAACCGAACCAATTAGCACAAAATACTTACCTTCGAACTTCTTCTTCTTTCTTTCTAGAACCCGAAGCTTTCGGCTCTCTCCGAATGAAAAAAGGTGAAAAGTAACATGGCATGGGCGGCCATGTTGCTTTATCCACCAACTTCTCAAAGTTTTGTCCTTTTGGACACTTTTAACCCCTCTAATAGGGTTAAATTACGTTTCCTTCTTTTTATTCTCCTTTTACAATCTTTTTAAAATATCCGGGTCTTACAAGTCCACCCCCCTTATATAGGTTTTGTCCCGAAACCTGTTATTCCTCAAACAGATGAGGGTAATGTTGCCTCATCTCTTCTTAGTCTCCCATAGACTCGGATCCCTTCATGTGCTTCCACTGTACACGCACAAGAGGAACCACTTTATTCTTTAACCTCTTCTCCTTACGATCAATGATCACCAATGGTTGCTCTACATAGTTGAGCCGTTCATCCACCTCGATATCCTCATGTGGTACAACCATGTCCTCATCAGCTAAGCACCTTCTCAGATGAGATACATGGAATGTCGGGTGAATTCCACTTAACTCATCTGGTAGTTCTAACCTATAGGCCACCTCTCCTACTCGAGCAATGATTTGGAAAGGTCCTATATATCTCGGGCTCAACTTGCCCCACTTCCTAAACCGAATGATGCCCTTCCAAGGTGAGACTTTCAACATAACCCTGTCACCCACCTGGAACTCAATCGGTCTCCGCCACTTATCAGCATACGACTTCTGTCTATCTTTAGCTGCCTTCATGAAGGCTTTGATCTTTTCTAGTTTCTCAGTCGTAGCCTCGATCACCTCAATACTTCCTAACTCTTTCTGACCAATGCCCCCTAACAAACATGTGTCCTGCATCTCCTACCGTATAGCATCTCGTATGGTGGCATGCCAGTGCTGGCATGATAATGTTGTTGTACGAGAATTCTGCTAACGGCAGATGGTCATCCCAACTCCCTCCAAAATCGATCACACACGCTCGAAGCATGTCCTTGAGTGTCTGGATCGTCCTCTCAGACTGACCGTCAGTCTGAGGATGATAAGCCATGCTGATATGTAGCCTCGTCCCCATCGAATCGTGGAATTTCTTCTAAAACTTTGATGTAAATCGGGTGTCACGATCCGATATGACAGACACCGGCACGCCATGACGAGCTATGATCTCTCTGATGAAAAGATCCGCGAGTCTCTCAGACGATACGTCTCTCGGATCGGCAGAAAGTGAGCACTCTTCGTCAAACGATCAACTATCACACATATGGCATCATACCCTTTCGGGGTACACGGTAACTTCGTAATAAAGTCCATGGTGATATGCTCCCACTTCCACTCGGGTATATCCAACGGTTGGATTTTCCCGTAAGGCTTCTGATGTTCTGCCTTCACTTGCAAGCAAGTAAGGCACTTACTCACGTACTCCACTACATCACGTTTCATACCCGGCCACCAATAGTCTTTCTTCATGTCTTAATACATCTTGGTGGCACCGGGATGAATGGCGTATCAAGTTTTGTGGGCTTCATCATGATTCGCCCTCGTAGATCTCCATGATCCACATTCGCCCAAAGTGGGTTTTAACCCCGTGGGTGTTTTCTCCCAGATCTACGAGTAGCCCTCTCATTGGTTCAGAGTTGATGCGATCCTCTTTCAACGCCTCAATCTGAAATTTCTTTGCTTGAGTCATCACGTCGAGTCATCACTAACTGGTACGCCTTCACCCGAATCGGTTCGGGTCTCTCTTTTCGGCTGAGGGCATCGGCCACCACATTGTCCTTGCTGGATGGTAGTGGATCTCGCAGTCATAATCCTTGATGAGCTCTAACCACCTTCTCTGCCTCATGTTGAGATCCTTATGCTCAAAGAAGTACTTTAAGCTCTTGTGGTCGGTGAAGATCGTGCACTTCGTATCGTATAAGTAGTGCCTCCAAATCTTCAATGCGAAAACCACAGTCGCTAACTCCAGATCGTGGGTAGGGTAGTTGACTTCGTGGGTCTTCAACTGTCGGGATGCGTAGGCTATACCCTTTCCACATTGCATTAACGCGCAACCTAACCTAGAATAAGACGCATCCGAATACACCACTAAGTCTTCACTTCCCTCGGGCAATGTCAAGACAGGAGCTTATGTTAATCTCATCTTCAACTCCTCAAAGGCAACCTCCTGTTCCTGGCCCCACATGAATTTCACCTCCTTGTGAGTCAACTTGGTCAAAGGTGAGGCTATCTTGGAGAAGTCTTGAATAAACCTTCTATAGTAGCCTGCCGAACCCAAGAAACTACGTATCTCGGATGGCGTCTTTGGGGACTTCCATTATCACCGCCTCAACCTTTTCCGGGTCCACCATGATTCCTTCAGCATTAACAACATGACCCAAAAATTGAACCTCGCGCAACCAGAAAGCATACTTGGAGAATTTGGCATACAACTTCTCTCTCCTAAGTGTTTCCAACACCTCACGTATGTGGCTGGCATGTTCTTCCTTATTCTTAGAATAAATCAGGATATCATCAATAAACACTATCACTGATTTATCTAGCATTGGCCGACATACTCGATTTATCAAGTCCATAAAGGCAGCTGGCGCGCTAGTTAATCCAAAAGACATAACGAGAAACTTGTAGTGTCCATAACGTGTATGAAAAGCTGTCTTAGGAATGTCTTTCTCCCTGACCTTCAACTGATGGTAGCCAGATCGAAGATCAATTCCTGAGAACCAACTAGCATCTTGGAGCTGGTCAAACAAGTCATCAATCCTCGGTAATGGATACCGATTCTTCACCGTCAACTTGTTCAGCTCTCGGTAGTCGATGCACATCCACATACTACCATCCTTTTTCTTTACAAACAATACCGGAGCACCCCAGGGAGAGATACTAGGTCGAATGAATCCTTTATCCATTAACTCCTACAATTGTTCCATGAGTTCCTTCATCTCAGTTGGAGCTAATCGATACGGTGCTTTGGCAACAGGTTGAGCACCGGGTATCAAATCGATTTGGAACTCAATTTCACGATCCAGGGGCATGCCGGGTAGGTCTTCCAGGAATACATCCGGAAAGTCACACACCACTGGTACACCAGACAGTTGTGGTGTTGACATGTCCACATCCTTCACGTAGGCCAGATAGGCACTACATCCACATCTTATGCATTTTCCCGCCACCGCCAATGAAATCACCTTCGGGATCGTAGTAACGCGGTCTCCATAAACCATCACCAAACTTCCATCGGGCGCAACTAGTCGAATCATCTTCTTGCGACATACGATGTTTGCTTCATAGGTTGCTAACCAATCCATCCCTAGTACTACATCGAATCCACCTAAGGGCATCACATGTAACTTAGAAGCAAACCTATGACCTTCTAGTTCTATGGCACAGTGCTCTATCATGTCGATAATTCTAGTGGTCTTACCAATAGCAGTTTCTACATCAAATGGCTCATTAATACTTCTACTACTAGTAGACAACTTAGCACAGAAAGTAGTAGAAATAAAACTCCTACTAGCACCAGAATCAAATAATACATAGGAAAAAGTTTGATTTAATAGAAACATACCTTACACGACATCGGGATCCACTATGGCTTCCTCTGGGTCATGGTGTAAGCTCTAGCACTTGCCCTCTTCCCTCCTTCCTCCGCCTCTTCTTCGGCCCAGAGCTCTCCGCCCTCAGCTTCTTGCAGTCATTGGTCGCGTGGCCCTCCCACCACAGTTATAACACTTCAGCACCCTACAATCTCTAGCGATATGGCCAGGCTTGCCACACCTTAAGCATACATTCAACCCCATTCTACACTCCCGGAATGCTCCCTTCCACATTTGCCACACTTCTTCGACCCTGAGCTTGTCGACACCCTACGATCATCAACTTTCATCCTCTTGTTGTTTGGGTGAAACCACCATGCCCAAACTTCTTCCCATTCCAGCTTTTGTCACCACCACCCGTCCTCTTCACCTCCACTACAGCCTCCTCTCGCTCATCATACAACCTACCCACCAAATCCACCACCGATCGAAAGGTAACTGGCTGAGCAGCAATCAAATGCCTGTGAATATCATTCGGCAGTCCTTGGATGTACCTCTTGATCTTCCTTGACACCGGCGTCACCTGATCCGGTACCAGCCTTGCCATTTCGTTAAATTTAGAGGTATACTGCTGGTGGGTCATGGTTCCCGCCACAAGTTGCAGGAACTCCCTCTCAATCCTGTCGAGTTCCCTGTGCGGACAGAATTCCTCGATCACCAATTGCTTCAGCTCTTTCCATCGCATCTTCCCGATGGCTCTAGCACCCTCAGCTTGGACAATGTTGTCCCACCAATACAACGTTGAGTCAACAAAGGAGTGAGTCGCGAACTTCACATTCTAGTCTTCACGACACTCACTGATTTCCAACACTGCCTCCATCTCCCTCACCCAGCGGTGAGCGGCAGCAGCATTGCCATTGCCATCGAAAGTCGGGGGCTTGCACCTCTGAAATGCCACATAACTACATCCCTTGGTTGTCACCCCTACTATATCATCCTCCTCTTCGTCAGACAATACAGTCTCAGGCCTAGGATGTTCCTCCTCCCCTTTGCTTCCCTTCCTACCTTCCTTTTCCTTCCTCTCCTCATCCCTCACAGCTTTGATAACTTCAGTCACTACAGACGGTAAGACTATCTGCATGACCTGATGTACCTCATTAGCAATTGCCTCCCTAGCTGAGGCATTTAAGCTAGCATTCTCATTCTCCTCACTTCGGCCATGAACATTAAGGTTCTCATGAGCCGTCTCAGGAGCCTTAGCACTACTCCTGGTCACACGTGGACGACCTCTTCCTCTATAAGCCTTGGAAAATTTTCGTCCAGCCATTTCCTAAACGCTATAAGATTCAAACACTAACACAATCGTTCAAGGGAACAGCTCAGTTTATGTCAGGTATAGTAAGTCCCTAATTACATTGGCCAGTTGTGATTAGCCACTTACTTTACTCTTCACACCCTAAGCATTTCCTGTCCTGACTACCTCAGTATCTAAATCTACTAAGAACACATAAGTCAAATAGCACACGCATATAATCCCGGTTAACATTTATAAAAGACATACCTGATGGCACGTAGCTACTCAGGCAACATCCCTCTATCCGTCCCATTTTCAGTTTAAGTTTAGGTTTTGGTCATTCCTAAAACAACTTGTAAGACCTCATTCCCAGGCACCTCACTTTTGGTCATTCATTGCACATAAACAAATTAATATGCATTTCACTAAATAAACAGCGGAATATTGTGAGCAAAAACCATTCTCTATTTATTAAAAGATACTATTGTTAAGTAATACAACAATGTAAAAGTTACAAAAGATTGCTTAATTTCATTACAAAACAACAATATCATGGCTTAAGAATGGATGTCAGACTTTTCCTTCTGAGTAGCTTCACCCTCATGCCATCCTCAGCAACAATTACCCGCCAACTGAAAATATATAAAAGTAAGTGTTGCTGAGTGAGTTCTAGTTTATTAAGTATTAAAGATACCTTGTATAATCTGTATATATGAAAATACTCTTTTTGTAAAAATACATCTTTTACTCTTGTACGTGAGCACGCATTAACTATACAACAAGGTAAGGCTCTCTTTCTTTACTGTATGCCTTGTTTATTTCATACACTTTTAACTTTCTTTCACTGTCTATGTGGACCAATAAGCAATACCCTGAACTCTGTGCGCGGAGAAACTGGTGTTGGGTCCCCTATAGTCTATAGTCTGAATTACTGTATACAAGGCCGACCCAGTCACCTAGGGCATGCTTCAAAGGTCCGCCAATCTCAATTGATTGGCCCCGTGAGCATAAGGAGTAGCTAACCCGCATCACAGTTGAGCTAACAACAACATGGTCGTGCACCTCCTATAAGCTTGCAAGACTTGTTAACTCTTTAATTAAGTTCCACTTCTCTTTATCATTACTCTTTCACTTTGTTAAGGATAATACTTGCATTTATGATCATATGCACACCACATAGGTCACACAATAATAATCACTATGATCATAGGAACAACTTATAATAATGCAAATATAATAACAATTAAAAACCCTAAGTCAAACTTGGGCTAAACTCTAATGATTCTGTTCTACTCAAAATTTCAAAAAATACTCTAAGTGTTCTAGACGCATGGACACTATGTCGACGTTTGAGGTCTGTTCAGTCGCATGGCACTATTCAGATGGTTCTACACTTAGGCGTTTGGAACATCCCAGACGCATGGGCACTATTTGGACGTTTCATCACTTAGATGTTTGGGCCATCTCGGACGCATGGGCACTATTTGGACGTTTGGTCCATACTTAGGCATCTGAGTCAAAAACCCTAGACGCATGGGCTACTGTTCAGACGCATGGGCTTACACTTGAAATTTTCTAAGGTATTTCTAGATGGTTTGGACACTGTTTGGGCGGTTGGGCCCTGTTTAGACGTATGGGCTTACTTAGGCACTTAGGCGGTAGGCGGTTGGGTACTGTTCAGACGGTTGGCAATCTGTTTAGCATAATCTTAACATATTATCAATCCTAATCATTTTTCTTACATGTTCTAAGCTTAATAACACTATTCTAAGTATAACTAACACATGCCAACCATCAAAACACATCATACATATATTGGTACATACGGGTGTTCAAAATGAACTTTTTAAAAATGGTTTTACATACATTTTCAGCCCCAAAGAATTAAAACAAGTAAAATACGGGGTCTAGAACTCACCTTTGAAACCCACAAGTGTTTCTTCTTCCAAACTTGTGTTCATAAGAGTTTTAAACTTTTAAAACAAGCATAACACATCACCAAAACACAAATAACACTTAGAAATCGGTTATCTAAGGTATAGAACCACCAAGAACCGAACCAATTAGTACAAAATACTTACCTTCGAACTTCTTCCTTCTTCTTCTCTCTAGAACCCGAAGCTTTCTGCTTCTTTCTCTCTATGATCCGAATGAAAAAAGGTGAAAAGTAACATGGCATGGGCGGCCATGTTGCTTTATCCACCAACTTCTCAAAGTTTTGTCCTTTTGGACACTTTTAACCCCTCTACTTGGGTTAAATTACGTTTCCTTCTTTTATTCTCCTTTTACAATCTCTTTAAAATATTCGGGTGTTACATAAATTCACTAGACACAAAACTCCTATCACACCTGTATTGAATAGGATTGATGCATAAAGATTATTTACAAGAAACGTGCCCATAACAATGTTCAGGTCCTGTCGAGCTTCTCCAGCTCCAATCACAAAGCTCGACCACGTGCGTTATTTCCACTAGTTTGCTTCAAGTTTGGACAATCCTTGCGAAAATGCCCGGTAACACCACATTCGAAGTACGCACGATTGTTTCTTGTTTTAGGAGCAGAGTCGGGCTTTCGGCAGTCTTAGTCGCATGACCAAAATGTTTGCACTTCTGGCACATTGAATCTCCACATGCACCTAGGTGATGAAAGTTACACTTATTGCACTTCGGTAGGTTTCCAGCATACCCACCTTTTGCCTTTCTCAGACGGGCCAGCAGTGAAAGCCCTAACAACCACTTTTTTGTTTGGTTTTGGTGCCGAGCATTTCGACCATGATTGTTGTCCATTTCCTCTTGTTGTCATAGTTCTTCTCCACGACCGTCTTCTTCACAAACACTCCCTGACGTACACTTGATCAGTCAGGTCATGGGTAATCCTGACAGCCTCTTGGATAGTGGCTGGCTTGTATGAGGTGACCAAGCTCTGGATTTGGGCTGCAAGGCCCCAAATGTACCTTTCTGCACGCTTGAACTCTGGGTTAACCATGTGACGGCATAGACGAGCAAGGTCATGAAATCGGGTGGTGTAGCTTGTAACTTATGCACCCTTCAGGTATGGTTCTAGAATTCAACCTCAAGTTTTGAAATTCATTATGGGGCAATATTCATCAGTCATCATTTGTTTTAACTCAACCCAAGTGATTTGATATGCAGCGTCATACCCAAAGTTTGGGCATGAGCATCCACCAAGTGAGTGCTTGACCTTCAAAGGTACAGGTGGTGAATTTCTTCTTATTCTCCTCGGCATAGTTTACTGATTTGCTAACGGAATCCATTTCTCTATCCAGCGGACCAAACCAACAGCTTCTTCATTACCGCAAAAGTTTAAACGGTTTACAGTCAGAAACGTCTTGTGTAGGAGCAACCTTTGTGGTTGGTATTAGATCTTGTGTTGTAGGTTTAATCATATTAGTAATAATTAAACATTAGTATTGACCTTTGTATTGCAGGTTTAGCTATGCTAGACATTATAGTACCTCCTGCGCCACTGGCTGCCTCCATTCACTTCAGATCCTCCGGCGCTGAGATTCGCCTCGTGATGTGCGATTGCATCCGCCACTCGTTGCACCACAAGCTGTTCTATAGCCTTTGCTGTCATGGGAGTACCCTTCCCACATTAGTTCTGACATTCCTCCTTCATGGTGGCATGTTTCTTCAAATCATAATGATAAGCAAGATAAGACAATATGTAATAATGTCAAACACATGTGCACCAAAAGTAAACAATCATGACAACCAAGCAACCATGCAATATTTAAAAGATAACATAACTTGATAATAAATTGTACAAATTACAAAGTATTTCAAGAGTACATACTCCTACAACAAGTTAATATCCAATATTACATGAGCACAGCCCGCTCACGATAGGCAATCAATGGAATAAACGAGTGAATGCGCCTGTCTGCACGGTCGCCATAGCCATGAGCATGCACACGGCTGCCAATGCAGTAGTGGACTCCAGGCACTCTTCTATTCTAACACTCTTTCTTCAGCCACGATCGCACGCTGCTCCGCCTGGGTAGCTCTCTACTCTTCCACCTCCACTCTCTGCGTCATGGATGACATGTCCTCATGTACCCTGGTAAGTCAGCTATGCAACATGTGCAATGCCTGATCATCGAGGTATCTGCCCTCCTCGATCTCTAGTAATCGGCTCTACACATCCTCCCTGTCAAAGGTCTCCTGAACTTCTGTGAGTTCAGTACGTAGCTCATGAAACTACTGGTTGTGCCTCGCAGATCGTGCCACGAGAAGAGGCACGGCAAGCTCCACAGGCTCCTGGGTAATTGGAATCAGGTGTGGGGTACCCGATGACTCACCTACCTCGAAAGTGGAGGGAATACCATCGATGTCTCTCCACTCATCCAGTCAGCTAGGCATCCACTCCCACCGATGACGTCGATTCTGTGCCTTTTGGGCGCAGGCTCGGGCTCAGCAGTACAATCCCGAACAGGTGTGGTAGGACGGATCAGAATATGAACCCGTTTCCTAGGAGTGTGTGCAAGAATCGCACCCCAGGGCGAGTCCGATAGCGACGGTAAGAGGGCGGTGTTACACCCGGACCAAGGATACGGTGAGTGTTTGCAGTCACTGGCTCGGGGCTAGTAGCTACACGGGTAGGGTCAGCAGGCTCAGGGGCGAGGTGGAGGGGGTTAGGGTCTACTAGCGGAGTCGGATCAGAGGGCTAAGGAATCGGGTCAATGGGTTGAGTAACAGGATCAGCAGGGTGAGAGGTGGGGTCACTGGCGGGGGAATGGCGTCGGAGGACTCCGGGTCGGAGTCGATCGGGTCGGAGTCGTCCGGGTCGGAGTCGTCCGGGTCGGAGTCGTCCGGGTCGGAGTCGACCGGGTCGGAGTCGACCGGGTCGGTCGACCGGGTCGGAGTCGACCGGGTCGGATTCGACGGGTCGGAGTCGACCGGGTCAGAGTCGACCGGGTCGGAGTTGGCTATCTGGGAAGCTGGGCCAGTGGACTCTGAATCTAGATCAACTACCTTGGTGTCAGCAGGCTTATGGGTGGGATCTGTGGCCTTGGGAGTGGGATTGACTGGCCGAGGATCAGCAGTCACAGGGGCAGACCCCAGGGATGGCTCAACAAAGATATGAGACATGGTCAGTGGGACGGCCATCGGCAGTTGTGGGCCGATGATACGCACGATTCTCGGGATGAGCTCCTCTGGGTGGTCGGCATGAATCTCAGGTGTAGACGCCCACCAATACGTGCCCGGAGGAGGAGGTGGTAGCTCGGAGAACCGGGTCGAAGGTAATGCCTCTGGGGTGTCAAGTGTAAGGTCTGGAGTGGGTTCGGTGACAGAGATAGCAGGTGGTGCAGGGGTCTCAGTCTTAGTGGCATTAGTCGACTGAATCAGGGCACTGGGAGTAAGAGTCGGGAGGACAGATGTGGATCCTGCAGAAGAGGTCGGAGATGTGGGCTCGTACTCCTCATCCGAATCAAAAATGTAGATCGGCATCGATGCTGAAGACATATCTATGACAAAGCAATGCACAAGTACAATTGATATAAGTTAAGTTAGTGTATTAATCATTAAAAAAACATGTGATGAACTATAGTTATAGTTTATGTCCACTAAATGCAACCTAATTCCCTATAACCAATGGCTCTGATACCAATCTGTCACACCCCAAACCACGGTGGTTTCCCGCGGGGTGCGAACATCATGGTTTCATAGTCACTGATCGACCACTACATGGTTTTGTAAAACATACATCTCAAATAAGTTTTAGATACATCATTGTTTAGAGTTAAATTTGCGGAAGTAATAGTAATAAGGTGCATTGTTTTCAAAACATGACAAGTATGAAAATAAATGTCCCAAACAGCATGAATGGCCCTAACATGAGATGATCCATGCTAGCTTAACTTGGTGCATCTATCAATTACCTGAGAAAACATGCATGAAAAATGTCAACATAATGTTGGTGAGTTCATAGGTTTTAAGTAATAATAAATAGCTTAAAGGACCACAATACTTTCTATGATTTGATTGTTGTACATACAATGCTATAAATTATATAAGCGCCGCAACAGAAGCTAGACTGTAACTGTAATAAATTGCCCCTACCCATGCTTACCATAAGAACAGGGGTGAACAGGCTAATAATGCACCCGTTTAGACATCCAGTCAAGGTTAGGGTAAATAACCCAGGTAGGGTAGTCAAACCAATAGTACTATCCATGATTACCTCGCTTTGGGAAATAAACTAACGGTCCGATAACAGGGGACTTCATACGGTAAGTAAACAACTTATACATGTGAAATCATTGACAAGCAAATGTGTCCAAGAAAATTAGTAATTTGCATGTAATCTCCCCCAAAAGGAAAATAAGTAAAAATGGGGCCATGAAACTCACCTCAATTGCACGCGTGAATATTGGCAATAGTACTTACGTATGATTGGTCTAGGAATCTCCTAAACAAAATCACAATATATTCATAAGGTCATGATTACTAACCCTAGATGATCATGCATAACTCATCCACAAAGTTAGTTTTGAAAATGTCACTTGACTAGTTAGACACATCGAGTCGTAAATGTTTTATTTAGATTCTTGTCTTCATATTTATCTTCCTAAAAGTACATAATGTATTGAATGTGTTTTATATTAATTATAATGGTATTATACTTTCCATGTGTATGGGTTTCTTTTTTACCAAATATCTTCAAAAGTTTACTTTATCTAAATATGGGCATTTGACAGAATCAAGGGGATTTTTGGGTCTGGTTGTCATCCTCTTTTCATGATACAAAGAATTTTATAATCTGATATTTTTACCACATTTAGATCTATGTCTGAGGATTTCAAAAAGGTATATCTTGTAATATGTATCATCTCATGGATAAGGGGGAATGAGATGGAGCTCTCTAATTTTAGTAATGGGGTTAATCTCCTTTAATCAATACTAAAAGTGTTTCACAAAAGAAGCAATTTCTTGATCTTGGCAAAAGTCAAATATATTGTCAAAAGAGATTGAAAGGACAAAGAGAGGGGGGGAAGGAGGGGACGGCCAAGGGAGGAGAAGGGGGTTTGGTTTTCATATTTTGTGTAGTATTGGGTATTTGAGTGATATTGTTGCACCATAGGTATTTTTACATATTCTTATATTTTACTTTTTACTTTTTAGAATACCTTAAAATATTATAAGAATTCATATAATATTAAATATTTCATATTGATGATATATTAATGATATATCATGTATGTGGTATTCGCGTTAAAATGATTCGTTTTGGGTAAAGTGTTAATTTACACGATTAGGTTTATTTGTTAATGTAAGTTTTTTCCATTGTATTTAATTTGGAATCTAAAATACTTTAAAACAATAGAATATATAATAATTTGAAACATTTTAAAAGTATTTATTATTGGATATATATTAATTTTCATCAATGTTTGTGCGTGTCGGTTGTACCGCGTGTAAAGATGGTAATTACGCCGAATCACCAATGCATGAAATGTTATGCGTGAAAGTTTGCAATGCATAAAACGTCTTCATTAAATGTAATTAAATTAGAAATCTAGTGTCATAGGTGTAATTATAACCAAGTCAAGACCGGGTATTGACCTGAAATTGTCAGTTGTCATAGATTTCAATAGAGCAACTTGATTGTGTTGCCTGTGAAGATGCATGGAAAAATCAGGTTGGTTTCTGCGGTCAAGGTTGGCCATTGAGGTAGCTTTGAGGTGAAGAAAGGTAAGAACAAAGGCGGTGAGCGGGTGAATTTAGGTTAGAGAAGTTACAGATGAGGAAGATAGTGAAAAGGGGATACCGTTGGGTATATTTATATGAAATGAACTTAAGACAAATTTAATGCAACAGAATAAACTTTAAAATCCAAATGTCAGTTCCACCTCTGAGAAAGTGCCCAAAAAGTTAGTTTTCTTGGAAGTCGAAATTCTTTCGAAGGTGTTTTTGTCTTTGGAAGTTTTGTGAAAAACTTTTGAAGCTAAATTTGACTTCAGAAGATGACACATTTGATTTCGAAAGATATAAAAACTTAGTGTTAAGTCACTGGATCGATAAACATCCGAGCAAGTTCTTGACGGAAGGTGATAAACCAAAAGACAAACAATAGTACGAACAATAATCGAATGATTTTATTGATAAAACATAACGATTTTAAGCTCGTTACAACTTAAGAATCAAGACTTTTGGCAAGGGGAGATCGAGCATGATCTCCCCTCTCATCCGGCAGCGCCTGGGCGCCGGGCACACAATCAAAACCCTTAGGTTTCTACACATTGAAACTGGTATATATAGGCCTCGGCCCATATTAGATGCGACTGGGCCCATTCGTGCGATTGGACCATACGTATGGTTCAATCGTACGACTGGACCATTCTTATGGCTCAGTCTTACGAATGCCCCAATCGCATCTCTCAGTCGCACGACTGGTCCATTAGCATGGCTCAGTCGTACGACTGAGTCTCATTCGCATATGCTCCTGCGAATGACCCAGTTTCATGTGTTTACAAGGTGTATAACATTAAGCCTAGACTATTCGTCAAGCGACGGACACACTATATATGACTATATATGCTCCAACAAATTCCCCCTTGGACGTTGATTGCGAATAGTAGATAACACCTCTTACAATCTTCAGTCAATCTTTGCTCTGGTTTCCAATAGAATCAAACGAACAACTATATTAGCCAACATTGCCGATCCGTCAGGTTACCACAATATCCCTGAAAATGAATTTAGGCACAATAGCTTTCGTTTACTTTGCAGAACACCATCATAGCAGTAAGATTCCTTAAATGACTGATTTTTCCAGATAACGACATGAATAGTTTTCCATTGCTCCAATCTTCACACAGGCTAACCTGATTAACATTAACAACTACAGAAATTCCCCCTCACATTCAGCATATCCCAATATATAAACGTTGTGCTCTCCTAACGTCTTCATACGGTGTATTGGGCAAAAGGTTGAAGGTTCCAATCCACAGCTGACAATATCAAACAAATCAGCATGCACGTAGATTCATCATCAGAAACCTGCTCACATCATCACTTTCTGATTGCGTCTTCAATTTCTCTATACTTGGATTCCCCCTTGGATGAGAATCCTCTCTGTGCGGATAAATATAACTTTATTGGCCCATAAATAGTCAGATGCTCCTGACTACCCCACAAAATCAGCACCGACAGCTGACATCTTCTCTTCTCTCTTTCGTGTTCTAACAACATTCACCTATTCTGGAAGTCCAACGAATAATGGGGTATCCATCGAACTTGTTTGACATAAGAAACTCAGGGTGAATGTGCTTTGCTCATCCTCAACTCTTGCATAGACTCTCCAAGAAAATCTTCACTATTGACCCGAACATGAACCGAAAATGACCCGATAATTTTCCCAAAAAAAATTTATTTTACCAGACTTTTTCAGAAGGCTTCCCGACTGATAAAAATAGTTAGGGAAAAATTCGTGCAAGAAGCTGTTCCAGACCCTTTTTTTATTTTTTTTTTTATTTTTTTTATTTTTTTTTTGGTCCGGTACACAGCTCATTCGTGCGACTGAAACAGACGAATGAAGACATACGTGCGATTGGGTGATTCGTGCGAATGGACACTCCGAATGGTTCAGTAGTACGAATGGATAACACGAATGGGTCAGTCGGGTGACTGAAGTACACGAAAGGGTCAGTCGTGCGACTGAAGGTTCATTCGTATGAATGGACATACGAGTGGTTCAGTCGTGCGAATGAGGCCTAGTCGCATGGCCCAATCTCATGAACGGGTCTGAACGCAGAAAACCAGATCTGCAGCCGCCACAAGGCCGAAAAACCCTAATCCGATGATTTGGACGAGATACAACACAAAATTTGTATCACTGGATTCGTTTTTATGATCTGAAGAAGATTCCGAGTCCGGTTTTAACAAACAAACATCACACGCAATGAGATTTAAGCAAAACAAGATGAACACGAAGAACACGAAGTGTGTTTAACGTCAAAGAACCTGAAATTGATCCAGAGATCAAGAGCTCGGGTTGCTAGAATGATTGTTAGATCATTCCAGCAGTAACCGGCTCTGATACCAATTGTTAAGTCACTGGATCGATAAACATCCGAGCACGTTCTTGACGGAAGGTGATAAACCAAAAGACAAACAATAGTACGAACAATAATCGAATGATTTTATTGATAAAGCATAATGATTTTAAGCTCGTTACAACTTAAGAATCAAGACTTTTGGCAAGGGGAGATCGAGCATGATCTCCCCTCTCATCCGGCAGCGCCTGGGCGCCGGGCACACAATCAAAAACCCTTAGGTTTCTACACATTGAAACTGGTATATATAGGCCTCGGCCCATATTAGATGCGACTGGGCCCATTCGTGCGATTGGACCATACGTATGGTTCAATCGTACGACTGGACCATTCTTATGGCTCAGTCTTACGATTGCCCCAATCGCATCTCTCAGTCGCACGACTGGTCCATTAGCATGGCTCAGTCGTACGACTGAGTCTCATTCGCATATGCTCCTGCGAATGACCCAGTTTCATGTGTTTACAAGGTGTATAACATTAAGCCTAGACTATTCGTCAAGCGACAGACACACTATATATGATATATATGCTCCAACACTTAGGATTTTATTTATTCCAAAGGGAATAAATCTTCCCAGATATAATTGCCTTCGAAAGAATTTTGTCTTCAAATGCAAGCATATTTTGGCCTTGGAAGAAATATTAGCATTTCTTTTGAAAGTAAATTTATTATAAGTAGTTATCTGATTTGATAACTTAAAATTATTAGGAAAACAATCTTAATATCTTTGAAAGAAAATATATAACAATTTTTAAATTTCTAAGGAACGTCATTTTGAAAAGATTTTCTCCCAAGATAAATTGGGTTTATTTAGATGATTGTTTTAGACAACTTAGGACACACAGTTCCTTTCAGAAATAATATTGAATTAAGTTTTAAGAAAATCTAATCATGGTTAATCATCCTAATAACTTAGACAAGATATTTAAATCTCTATTCATCAAAAGCCTTTATGAACAGATCAGCATATTGTTTATTTGTGTTAACTTTGACTAGTTTTATCAATCCTTTTTCATAATTATCTCTAATTAGATGATACCTGATGTTGATGTGTTTTGTCCTTGAGTGCTGCACAGGATTCTCTGTGATAGAGATAGCACTGTTGTTTTCTATGTGGATAGGAGTCTCTTTGAAGTTGTATACATAGTCCAATATCTAATTCTGAATCCAAAGCACTTGAGCACAGCTGCTAGCAACAACAATGTATTCAGCTTCAGTACTTGATGCAAATACACATGATTGTTTCTTGCATTTCCATGAAACTATCCTTCCACCAGTGTGACATCTTAGGGTTGGGATGATATCTTGCACATATGCATGTAGCAAACATAATATCAGGCCTGTTGGCTGTAAGATACATGAGAGACCCATCATAGCCCTGTAAAGATGTTTAACTACGCACTCCCCCTTAAGATCAGGTCCAAGGGAGTGGTTTCTTGCTATGGATGTCTTTGCAACCTTACAATCAGACATGTTGAATCTTGTAAGTATGTCCAGTACATACTTTGACTGACTTATGAAGATGCCATTGTCAACCTGCTTCACTTGAATTCCTAAAAAGAAATTGAGTTCCCCCATCATTTCAAATCTATTCTTCATCAGCTTCTCAAAGTATTTGCAGAGCTTTGGATTGGTTGACCTAAAGATAATGTCATCTACACATACTTGAACCAGCATTAAATAATCTCCTATTCCCTTAACGAACAGAGTTCCATCTATAGTACCTCTCTTGTAGCCATGTTGATAGAGATACTGAGATAGTGTCTCATACCACTTCCTTGGAGCTTGGTGCAACCCATAGAGAGCTTTATCAAGCTTGCAAGCATAATCAGGATGATCTGGGTCTACAAAGCGAGGTGGTTGTTTGACATACATCTCTTTATCAATCACCTAATATAAGAAAGCACACTTGACATCAAGCTGGTAGACCTTGAAGTCCTTAGATGCTGTAAATACCAGAATATCATAACAGCTTTAAGTCTTGCTACAGGAGTAAAAACATCAGTGTAGTCAATTTCTTCTTCTTGTGTGTACCCTTGAACAACCAGTCTTGCCTTGTTCTTGATGACAAGTCCTCTATCATACTTCTTGTTCCTAAAAACCCACTTGATTCCTATGATAGTCTTCCCACGAGGAAGAGGACATAGGTTCTACACCTTTTGCCTCTTGGATTGAAGCAGCTCCTTTTGCATTTCTTCAACCTAACTTCCATCCTTCAAAGTCTTATCAACTTTCTTTGGCTCTATCTAAGATAAGAAGTAAGAGTACAGACAAACATTTTTGTCATGGGTTTATCCTGTTATTCTCACCCCTTGATCAACATCTCCAATGATGTTTGTGGTAGGATGTGACTTGTGGATCCTAAGTTGAGGGATCACAGCAAGTTGATTTGACAAATCTTAATTTGTGAAGTTTAGATTTGGCAATATAGTGTCTCCTACCATATCAACACGCTTATCAAGAGAAGCTTGGTACAATGAGTGTGTGATATCATTTATGTTGTCTTTAATAAAGTGGTTATCAACATCAAAAAAATCTTAATCACTATCACCACTATCCTTTCCTTCTACATTTACATCTCCTTCATTTGAGTTTTATGACTCTAAGCTAGAATTTGTAGGCACCTCTGATGTATCAGCTTGATTTGTTAATGTTGTGCTGATAAGGACTCCATTTGCAGGTTTAGTTACCATTAGAGCTAAAGTATTATTCTTGCTTAGTCTTCTCCGCTCAAATCTTGGGTCAGGATCTCCTGTTGATAAGTTATCTGTAGATCTTGAAAGATTCTCACAAGATTTGTTAAAACAGTTAGTAACTAAATCAAGATCAAATAGCCAGTCTAGACCAGGACCTTTCACACAGGGAGTGTGCTCATTAAAAGTCATATCGGCTAATTCTTAAACTACTCTAGTTCTGAGATTGTATACTCTATAAGCCTTAGCTTGAGAAGAGTATCCAATAAAGTGTCCATCATCTGATTTCTCAGCAAACTTGGCTACCTGATCTTTGGTATTCAAGATGGTGCAAGGACATCCAAATGATCTGAGAAAACTAATAAAAGGTCTCCTTTTACGCCACAGTTCATATAGAGTCTTAACATGAGTCTTAACTACCAAAACTTTGTTCTAGACATAGCAGGCATTGTTAACTGCCACTGCTCAGAAGGTGATGGGCAGTTTAGAGTCAGACAACATAGATCTTGTAGCTTCAATAAGTGTTCTGTTTCTCCTCTTAGCAACACGTTTTGCTAAGGAGTCTTGGGAGCACTATATTGTCTTGTAATACCTTTTTCATTACAAAATGTTTCAAGAATTTGGTTCTTGAATTCAATTCCTTGATCACATCTTATGGTCTTGACCTTATGATGACTTTGAGTCTTAATTTTCAGAATAAAGTTCTTCAAGATTTCAAGAGTCTCATCCTTAGTTATAAGGAAGAATACCCAAGTGAATAATGTGAAATCATCCGTGATCGCTAAACAGTATGAGGTCCTTCCTAGACTTATTACATGGATGGGCCAAAGAAATCCATATGCAATAAGTGTAGGGAGTTGTGATGGAGTTATTTTCGTTTGTATGTGAGACACCAAGTACTCTTTCCCTTTCAGGCATACAACACAGTGATCAACACTTGTAAACTCTTTCTTTCGCATTCTAGTTACTAAATCATTCATAATTAACTTATTCGTATTCTTAAAGTTTACATGGCGCATTCTTTTGTGCCAAAGGAAAGACTCATCACTATTTTCTTTAGATAGAAAGCAAGAAACTTCTCCTGAACGGGATGTTTCCTGCAAATCCATTTTGTACATGTTCCCTTTCCGGGGTGCTCTAAGCAGGATATGCTCTTGAAGCATAACCACCCCGGGCTTGAGAACAATGCACTCATGCTCATCAAAAAGCATGTTATGTCTCTGGTCACAAAATTAGGACACACTCAATAAATTGTACCCAAGCTCCTAAACAAAGTTTACATTTTCAATACTGAGCTTGCTATTTATGACCATGCCCCTTCCTGTAATGTAACCTCCTGTATCTCCTTCAAAAGCAACTGGCCCTCCATCTATTTTCTTAAAATCTTGAAGCAAAGAGTCATTGCCTGTCATGTGCCTGGAATAGCCACTGTTAATAATCCATACATTTCTTTTGGTCTTCAGTTGTTCCTGCACAGGAAGAAGAAAGTTAGTTACATTTGGAAACCCAAGCCTCATTCTTCTTAGGCTCTTCAAATGGACTAAAGACAATGTAACAGTAATCGATCCTACATTAAGACTTTAGGGATCATTTATGTTGTTAATAAAGAACTTCAGTGACATAGTATTCTTTTATCTTCCACACCATCTTTGAAAGATTAGACTTGACCTTCAACACTTTAGAAGTTTTGACAACTTTGGAAGTTTTGGAGACTGATGCTTCAGAAGATTTTGCTTTCACTGCAACAAGTTTTAGTGTTTCGGAAGTATTCCTTTATTCCAAGACCAAAAAATCTTCCGAAGGCAAGTTTTCACTTATCTTTATTTCCATTTTGGAGCTTCTGAAAGAAAATTATTTTTCTTCTGAAGCTTTCTTCTTCTTGCTCGTCTCTGAAATCTTCTTCTTGGTTATGCTGACAGTGCTTTTAGGATTGTAGATACAATCCTTAGCAAGATGAGAAGTACTGCCACACATAACGCAATCAATTTGCTTCCTTCTGAGAGTCTTCTTGTGAATAAACGACTGAGTTTGATCACTTTCCATCTCCATCCTCATCTTTTCAGATGTTGTAAAAAGCTTCTTAGGGTGAGTCTTGTTCTTGGAGGTGGATGGTTCATGCTATGTAGTAGTGGTACACAGTTGATCAGCCTTCATTCCTTCATAGGGATGAGTTGGATATGTACTTGAACTCCTGGTACTAGAGTTCATAGCTGAATCCACAGTCTTTACCACTTCAAATCCTGCAGAGATAAAAACTTGTTTCTGCTTGGAGTTGAAGATGGCCTTGATCCCTTGAGCTTTCTTTGATCTCTTTTTAGCTGCTTGGATCAAGTTCTTCCTTTTTGACTTTGTCATTCTAGGCTTCTTCCTCTCCTTAGGAGAATAGTGACCCTTGTTAGGATGATCTTCTTCACTCTTCACAGATCTATCCTTCACTATCTCCTCTTTATCATTTTCATCACTAGATCCTATGGATGGAAGCTCATCTTGACCAGTTCCACACCTAGGAGATCTTACAAACAATAGAGTGTGTGGAGGAGCTATCTCACTAGATCTTAGTCCCTGTTTGTTCTGATAACACACTTTGGCATGAAGGGATGAGGATATTAAGTTCTTAAAGGTCTATTATTCAAGAACATGTCTTTCTACCTTAGCTTTGCTGATCATAAGGTCAGCCTCGTACTCAGTTAACTTAGTGATAAGATCCTTAATTTAAGTCCTGTAGTTAGTGTGCTTATGTTTGAGAGTTGAAACGTTTTCTTTACGTCTTTTATTTTCAACTTATACTCATTTTCAATTCTTTGAAATCAGATTTAAGATGTTCAAGGACTCAAGATCAGATCTCATCTCTAAGTTATAGGACCTATATCTATTTACTTTAGCAATGCATTCTGGGTGCAAAGATGTTCTAATACCTTGGCTTCATCAAGATTTGCCATCAGTGCTTAGTTTAGAGACGCACCTTCAACCTGGAAACTCCAATCAAAGCATCCTTCTTCAACAGCAACTACTGCTTGCTGCTTGGGCTTCTCAGTATATGGAGTTCTCTCAATGTATTTTGGCTTGGGTTGTTCTTGGCCACCATTAGTCCTAGGTGCCTTGCACTCCCTAGAAAAATGTCCCATCTGGTTATAGTTGTAACACTTCACTTTGCTTTTGGCCAGTCCAAACTTTCCACTAGACATAATACTGGGAAACTTCCTCCCTGTCCTCTTGTAGAATTTCTTGGCTCTATGAGTGAGAAGAGCCATCTGTTGGACTATCTTCATATACTCCACATCATCTGGATGGATACAGTCCAAATCTTCAAGGGTGAAGAGAAAGTTGCTTGTGCTTTCATCATGAGACACAAAGACTTGTGATAAGTTTGTCTCTTGGAATAGGATTCCTTAGATGTAGCTCTCCCTTAGTGTCTCTGGGAAGGTAATGAAAGGACCCTTTAGTGAGTTGTCAGGGTAAGAGATAAGATGGTGTTGTGGTTCTCTATAATCCCTTTCAACCACATGCAAGGCAGAACTCTGTTGATTGCTAGAGTTACCAGATATATTTTGCATGTTTATCTCTATCTGGTAGCCGCTGAGTATGTCATATAACTCAGTGAGAGTAAGGGTCTAAAGATTTTCAGTCCTCTTGATGACCATACAGTAGTGTGTCTATTGTCTAGGGAGAGAGGACATGAACTTCCTCATAATATCCCTATCTCTAGCTTTACTCCAACATCCACTAGAGTGTCCATAAACTCAACATACCTGAAGTATTGTTGAGTCATGGTTTCACCTGTTTTAAAGGTGAAATTCTCAAACTGTTGCTTTAGGATGTATTTCTTGTTTTCCTTGGCTTCATTAGACCCCTCATACATCAGCTTCAGTGCATCCCATAATTTCTTGGCAGTCTTGCACTTCTTGAAGCCTCTGTAGATGGAATTTAGAAGAGCAGTTTGGAGAGCAATCATGGCCTTTTGATCTACATATATTCTTTTTCTATCTCCTTTGGAGTAGTCAGCCACTTCTTTTGGTATCATGCCACCTCCAACAGCAGCTGAAGAGGTGCATGGAAGTGAGGTCCTAAGGTAACAGACTTCCACATCTTGCTATCTTGTGACTTGATGAAGCCTTCCATTGTTAAGCACCAAAT
>JABSNV010001007.1:112500-122500 GCA_024085815.1 Flaveria linearis
GACAGCTAGGATTAAAGAGATTAGGGTTCCCCTTATTTTTAATTTATAATGGTAACATTTACAATTTAAGCGCCATGTAAATTAACGCTTGATAACCTTGCTAATTAACAATTAACTAGTTGGACTCATCACTTGCTTTACGCATGTGGGGACGAATAAAACAGAACAGGACCCAGAACCAAAGTTTGGTTACTGTTGATTACCGCAGACGGTCATCACGCCTTAGCAACTAACAACACTGGTCATTTCATCACAACCCTTGGAATTCACCAGAATTAAACACTTAAACAATGACATATCCAACTAAATTACCAAGTCAACAACACTGTTACGATTAGTAGGCTCAGATTCAGTGTCCAGTCACGACTGCTTACCATGAATGGTAGCAACCAACGACACTTGCTTTATATAATCATAGCGGGCCACTGGGGTCAACAAGAATTAACTAAACACTTAAACAACAACATATCCAGCCGATCAACTGACACGATAATACAGTTGTGGTCTTGAGACAAGTTGGTCTCAGAGAAGCAATTCCTCATCGACATTAGAATGTTCCAAACATAATTAAGCACTGGCCAAGCAGAGTTCATCGGAATAGGCCATTATCATCGAGATAACCATGTCATGTTTTCAGTCTCAGATGGAGCAGAGCTCGTCATCATCAACACTATCAAACGATAGAAATTCAAAACAGAAGCATAAAACCAGCAATCAACATGCATATACAAAGGAACAACACAGGAATAGGACTCAACAGCCATAACCACCGTCACCATCAACGTCAAACAACATCGATGACAGGGAAGAGGATTGAATTTGACGACACACCGGAAGGAATTAAGGGACGTCAAACAACAACAGAGGCCACTGGACATGCCACCACTGTTAAAGCAACGGTGGAAGACGCGGTGAGAGAAACCCCGTTATACGAACTGTGGAAGAAGCGATGCTGCAAAAGGAGTAGTACCATGCGCATCAAAAATGATACTGACAAAATAATTGTTCATACTTCCACAAATTCTATTACTAATTAATCCCAATATCGGTGGGGTTTTCTGATTTTTTTTTTGTATATTATATTTTATATATATGTTGGTGGGAAGATTTTATTAAAGTTTTTTATATATTGTATATTATATATATGTTGGTGGGGAGATTTTATTAATAATATTTAGTTGATAAATCTTTTTACAAATATTTAGCTTTGTTTTTTTTTTTGAAAAAAAAACTAATCTTTATAATCTTTTTAAAAATATTTTGTTTTTCTTTCTATAACTTTTGAAAAGAATATATCGTTACCAAACTACAGTAACTATATGAAAGCTTTGTTTTTGTTTTTGTTTTTAAAAGTTAATCTTTATAATCTTTTTACAAGTATTTTGTATTTCTTTCTATAACTTTTGAAAAGAATATATCATTACGACGTATAACTGTTGGTTAGTCTATCACGTAATTTAAGTATATATCTAACCAGATCGTTTTCTTTAATAATCGTTGTTTGACAAATGACATCGATGTACTTTTATATTTAAAACAGTTATGGGATTTCTACATAGAAAACATGTTTAGATTTTTTACTCTTTTGTACTAATATGGTTTACACGACGCTACAAAAAGATCCCCGCGACAACGTGCGGGGATCCAATCCTAGTTAATATTAATATTAATATAAATAAATATAAAGGTAAATTTCCAATAGCCATCATGGTTTATTAAATAAAATTTGATTTAAATAACCCAATTCATTTAAACATTTAGCTTTTAAACTTTAAACCGTTTAATCCTTCTTATTATATATTTTATCAAATCAAATAATTAACCAATGATTATTTCTCTAAATAATCAAACACTTTATTTTAATTCGTGTTTCTTGAGGTATCAAATAATTACCAATGATTATTTCTCTAAATAATCAAACACTTTACTTTGATCCGTGTTTCTTGAGCTATAATATGTAATAATTAGACGTTATTCTTTTGTTGTTATTCAAAATGTAACTCTCTGGCACGTACATCAATAACAACGTTGAAATATCAATGATCAAATTTCTAATATCAAACAATAAAGAATAGTCAAACGTAACACCTTTCTTATTATTAGTCGATCTGGAAAAGAAGTTCCCAAATATTCGAGTATCAACGTTAATTACATTGTGAATCGATTGAATTCAAAAACGCCCTTTCCCAATTCAATTCACACCCTTGAACCTACCTGATTTTATCATAGGTATTTACTCTTTTACTTTAGTATCCAACAGAACCACTCATATAATTTCTTAAAATTAAAATTACATATGCAATATAAGCATACCACAAGTACTGTTCGTGTAATTGACTCTACCAAAATCAAATCAAATTGATACATTTTATTTAGCATTCCAATTATCACACGAATACGGCAACCTCATATTTTATAGCAAGTTCATATATTAATGGTCATATTTTATACCCACGTGAAATAGCTCAAGAGAGATTTTACATGCAATACCCTCATCTTCAGAGTTATTCCAATTTATATTCCTCATTTTTTCTTACATTTCATTTAGAGCATGCCCATCATAGACTTTGGACAAAATATACTAATCTTTTCTAGACTCACAAAAGCATGTTAAAATGGTCAAAAGTATAACATCTATATACATAGTGTAGATTGAAGGAATAGTGAAGCATAAAACCTTTATTATGATCTGATTAACCTGGAAAAGAAGTTCCCAAACATCCGAGTATTGACATTGATTACATTGTGAATCGATTGAATTCATAAACGACCTTTCTCGGATGACGCCTTCCTCCAAGTTACAACCTTGAACCTACCTGATTTTATCGTAAATATTTACCACTTAATATATGTACATATTGTTTTATTTCTGTGATTGTTTTTATTAAGTGAAATCAAATTATATAAAGTAGCAATCAATTTGCAAATCGAAACTTAATTATGCACCAATGTCAGGTTTTGAGTTATTAATTCGGATTTTACTAGACTGAAAGAAGTTTCATGTAATGTGGAGGACTTAGATGAGCATTACAAAAATCACAAGGACTAAGAACACCAATCCAATAAAAGTTTAGGGCAATGAAGTAAACATTATTGATCTATTGACAAATATATAATGTTGTCCTTGCAAGATCCAAAAGCTCGTAGTTTGTCAACACATTTGATCCGCCGTTGATGGAGGTAAGTGTAGTGTATTGTTGTGTTGGAGTTGTGGCCTTTTTTCTGTGGAGATTTTTGAGTAAGTTATGGTTGGAACCGAAGAAGAAAGAGAAGTTTCTAAGAAAGCAAGGTCTTGATGGTACGTCTTATAGATTCATGGTTGGAGATTTTAAGGAGATGACGCGTATGACATCGGAAGTCAAATCCAAACCCATGAGTCTGACTCACGATATCGCTCATCACGTCTCGCCCTTCTTCTATAAGTCTCTAGCTATTTATGGTATGTAATTCTTTCTTATTAACGGTCGAATTTAACCGGTAAAATTTAAAGAAAAAATCTTCTGAAGTAAGTAATTTACCATCAATGAATTTATTAGGTGATACGCTAGTCACACTAATGATGTGGTATTGACCTTGTATGAGATCCGTTACTCTTATTTAAGAATACAATTTTATTTTCTGTTAATTTTAAATTCAAATTATTAGTTTGAAATGTTACAAGTTATTAAAGAAAAATCGAATTATATCTAAAAAAATTATTATAATGTAATAGTTAAAATAAAATTTGAGTTTCAATCTCTTGAAGTCAAATCAGTACATGTATCCAATTTCGTGGGTTCAAATTCCACGGGTGATATAAACTAAGGGAAGTTAGAGATGGGGTCAAGGGTTTCTCACCTAAAATGAGTTTTCTTCTAAGAGTGATCTCAAGTTTCATACTTAAGTAATGAAGATAATCGGGTGGGCTAGTAGCCCATCAGCGATCCAATGAGCCGTTCAAAAATAAAACGAGTGGAGCTTGATGTCAAGGATTCAACGTTCATACATAAAAATTAGAAGGAAATAAAACAAAATTTTAATTTCTATTAAAAACCATAGTGGTAAGCAAAACTGCCTAGTTGAAACAAAATTCTAAAAGTGATACTCTTTTCACATAATAATCATCTGTGAAGATCATCAAAATAACATGTTACAACTATGATTTTACCAAACTAAACATTCACTTAAGGCTCGTCAACTAAGCTCCTTTGACTAATACAATACTACGGGCACGTGTAAAGGCCGATTAAATTTAAGCTGTAGGGTAAGGTTTAGCCCCCTTTAGCCGGCGGCTTACATTTAGCCCCCTTTTAGTTGCGGGCTGATATTTAGCAGGCACTTTTAGTCATCCTCTCAAACTTAACGTATTAATTTGATTGGTTGTTTTCGTAGAGACTATTTTTTTTTTTGCCGGTTTGATCCATGGTAGTCTTAGCCGAGTTGATGTACTTGTCCTAAATAGTTGGGAACAACTTTAGGGGCTAAAATTCAATTCTATTTTAACTAGAGTTGGTAAAATGGGTGGGTTGGATTGGGTTGGTTGTTAGGTTAGGATGGATTTGGGTCAGGATGGGTTTGGGTTAGGATGGGTCATTTAGAAAAAAAGGTCAGGATAGGTTTGGGTCAATATGGGTTTGGATCGGGATGGGTTCGGATCAGGATGGATAATTTTTAAAAACGTCAACACTATTTTATTAGTTTTCTACAATCCAACAACACATATAGATAGATGCACATACGAGTTCAAAGAGATACATATAAGACTTCATCTATAATAGATAGATGCATCTACAATCAAACAACACATATAGATAGATGCATATACAGATCCGTGGTGAGGCGGCGGACCCGTGGCGAGGCGGCGGACCCGTGGCGACGCGGCGGAACCGTGGTGACGCGGCGGACCCGTGGCGACGAGGCGGACCCGTGGTGACGCGGCGGACCCGTGGCGACGCGGCGGACCCGTGGCGACGCGGCGGACCCGTGGCGACGCGGCGGACCCATGACGACGCGGCGAACCTGTGGCGACATGGCGGACTCGTCGTGACGCGGCCGTTTACCCGCGCTTGGTTGAATTTCTTCACTTTGACATTCAGAGCACTGGGTAGAAATCACATTGCGTTAGCATCCGCAGGGACCATCACCGGTGGTGATGCTCGATGAAACTCGACAGAGGTGGGAGGTTGTATGTGTGTTGGTGGTGTGGTGGACCGGCGGTGATGCGGTGGAGGTGTGGTGGACCGGTGGTGATGCGGTGGTATGGTGGTGGTGGTGCGGTGGTGCCTTGTGCGACGGAGGCGATCAATTTGAGTGAAAAAAACATTGATTTAGACTTGTAGATCTAATTTTGAAAACCCACATTGACCTATGTTTCTTTTTTACTAAAAAGGCTTTTAACCCATCTTGACCCCCTTGTGTTTTTTTTAATCCATTCTAACCCATCTTTATTTTTAAAACACTCATTATTACCCAAAATCACATCTTTGGATTTATTTTGTCACCTTTGATTTTAACTTAAAAGATGGTCAACCATGCATGTGTACATGACGATCTCCCCTTTTTATTACTTATTTATTATTATTTTTTGTGTTTGTTGGGAGAATCATTTATTAGTGACCAAATCCACCCACCAAATCATCATCATTTATTCATATATATACATATATATATATATATTTAGTGGGGAGCCCGCGCGATGCGACGGGATGGACAATTTACAAGTATTAAGTATAACTTAGATAAAAATAACTTAAAAACACAGCTTTAAAAGATAACAGAAGGAATATGTATTATATATTTGAAAAGATTACCTACACGTTGCGGTGGGCTGTATGGAAAAAATACATATGCTATCAATATACATATGTTACAATATGATATCATATATAATTTTACACACATCTGCAAAAAGTTTATCTTTTAACATTCAAAATACATAAGGTTTAAGAATATAATAAGAGTTTGAAATCCTTGGAGACATATTCTTCACCACATAATATTCTTCAGATATTTGAGAGCATCTTCATCTCGTAAATTTGTACAAATAATGTAATCAAAAGCCCTAATTAACTGCTATGCTACCTCCTCTATTTCATTAGTCCTCATTGCAGCTAGAAAAGAACCAGGCATACCTTGATATTTTAGAGGGAAAAAGGTGGGAATCATATAATAAAAAGCATAATAATATCACAAACAAAGTATGTTAGTTCCCCTTTCTATCAACCTTCTATAGTGATGTCATCTGCGTGGTTAGTTCCCCTTTCTATCAACCTTAGTAACACCATTTAGTGTATCATATCTAAGTGGTTTCATAACATAACAATTCAATATATGCAATAACATATAGAGCAATGTATAAAAGATAAAATATTTTTATCCATACCACTTCCAGATTTTGACTATTAATTTGAATAATTAGATATTAATATTTTTAACAATTTCTACTTACTTTTTTGGTAGGGTAAAAAACTAAAGCCTTAAGAAGGTCATGCAAGATCAGACCTTCAAATGGCTTCTAGATGCCATCTTACGATAACCAAATTGCAATAATACTCAAAAGAGCAAGAGCTAATGAATTGAGCATCCTTTTTTCAGTTACTACACTCTTCGCATCCACGAGAAACTCCCTTAGCAATTTAAGTACTAAAGGTTTAATTCTAAATCAATATCTCAAGTTAAGAAATATCATACGAACACTAAGATATATGTATACAGTTATTTGATGTAAATCAGAATTTAAAGACTAAATCTGCTTTGTTTTGTTCCATCAAATTAGTAATAATTTATCCCAACTCTCAGCCTAATAGGTATCTTAATCTTTTTATCATCAATGGGTTTGATCCCTCATTTCCTGGTTGAGTTGTTGCAGTTCAAAATCACTTATGAACACGAAATCTAATATTAGTGAAAGATGTATTGTCAGTCTTTTACAATAGTGTTTACCAAAGTATGAATACGAAAATGGACGGAAAACATATACATACGTATAATCATGTTTGATTATAGTAAAACATAAAAGATTCCCTTCAGGACATTACCAACAAGCATGAGTTAGTATGATAAAGCTGGGCGAGGTAATTTCACAACATGCATATAACAAATTCAGTATGGTCATACTATAATAAAAAGGTCACACCTTCTCAACGGATGACATAGATGTCTGCCTTGATTTTGTATCAAGTTCAGGATATTCAATCTGAAATGGGAACCAAATACGTGAAAGAAAAATTAGTAAAACTGCTGATTACCAAATTATATACGTACATAAACATACACGTTGGCTATAAGAGTCTGTGCTGAATGCAGATGACACAATAATGCAACTAAAGTGTTTTATTGATTTAAATAAGTAACCAACATTTTGTTTCTATCTTGTTTCTATCTTGTTCCAATACATTTTACATTCCTTAAATATATATTGTTTTGTTTCTATCTTGTTTCTATCTTGTTCCAATACAGTTTACAGAAATAGTCAGATTACATTCCTTTGTTAATTGAATATATTGCATGCACTGACACAACGGTGTTGTTCATGTCCCTTATTTTACATGAAAAATTGAAGTTCGAGAATAACATATAACACATACCAAATACACAAACAAAGTACATGGAACTTATAAAAATATGTCTTATCACCACTTCAGTTTGCAACTTAAAGTGGTATTACATGCAAGGATTAATAAAGTTCTCACCTTTTATTTATCATCAAAATTCCTCAAAACAAAGAACACCTTCCCACTATTTTCATATTAAACTGTATTGGAACAAGATAGAAACAAAATGTTGGTTACTTATTTAAATCAACAAACACTTACATTTATATACCTAAATGAACTACATAAATGTCCCGTTAGAAAGAGCTTATATGATCTTTATCTAAGATTGGTTTTCTCAATCCAGTTAATTCTTGGAACATAGCCTTTCCAATCTTTAATCCTCTCTCTTCAATTGCTGACATTAAGTCCTGCGAAAATAAGATTAGACAACCATAAAAAAACATAAAAGCAAAAGCAAAACTGGAGGGTGATTATTAGAGTTGAAATTACAAATAATGCATTTATGAATAGGTTGATTCCTCTTATTTCTGGTATAAAAGAGGTCAAATGAGCTGAAGGGGTTGAAACATGAAAGCCATCCGACCCCGCATCTCTAATGAATACAACATCTTGAAATCATTTTTATCTATAGGTAACATGGTATTGCAAATTTGTAATACTATTTTTCTTGTAATCTTTAGTGCTTTATATAATTATTAACATTTTTTACAAAAGAATGGACAAGTTTTTTACGGGTCAGCCCAACCTGTTTCAACCCAAACCCCTTGTCAATCCACCCGACCCTCCAAAGATAACTATATAAGCTACATGCAAGACCTTAGCTGTTTTCAGAGCTTTGGAAACTTGAGCCTCACGTTGTTGAAGTTTTGAATTCTGATAATTGAGAATCAATTTGTTTTTTCAGTTTCTTTAGTTCTTCCTTATTTGGATCCTGATCGAGTCCTTTTTCACTAAAGGACTTTGCTTCAACCAACTTATTGAGAGATAATGATGCTTTAGCTGCTCTATAAAAAGCCTAGGAATCCAACAAACACATATGCACATTTTAATAAGAATTTGAGAAGAAATCACAGAAAGTAAACAAGTTGAAAAAAAAACTTAACATTTGTTGGGGACAACTTTATGGCTTCCTCCGAATCCAAAAGAGCACGCCCATAATTTCCGAGTAGTAAATTAACACGTGCTATATTAGAGAAAAGTATCGAGGACTCGGTGCCACTTAAGGCCTTCTGATTTATGGCCCGTGTATAACAATTGATAGCCTTCGAATAATGTTTCTTCCCCATCTTGACAAACTTGTTACATTGTTCCTATATTCCCCAACAAACCAAAGAAATCCACCAAAATGAACACCAACAATAGAAGTATATGCATAAGAAACATATTTCAGGCATGCCCTAATGCGTAGTGCCAAACCATTACCATCTTTTTACCTCAAAGTTGATCAAAACTATATTTTGGTTAAGCATAAGTATTAATAGCTATATTGAACCGCAGATGCACATAACAATAGAATAATTCCAGAAATGAAAAACTAAACATACTAAACGAGAACTTTAACCTGATAATTCGTTGGAACTTTAGGCTTTACAGAGATGTCTTCTTGTCTAGTACAACTTTAAAATCAATGAAAACACACAATTATTCAATAATCAACCTATCCGAGAATGAAAGAATTCTACCTAAAATCAAGAGACCCAATAACACTGGTTTAGTTGTGAAGTTAGTAATCAATCAAACACATTTTCCCTGTTTGGAACCACTTTTTACTTCTCAAAACAGTCATTAAAGTTGGCATAAATAGCAATTGGAGTCCACTAATCCAATTAATCAAACAGATATCCAAATAATCATTCTAACAAAGAGAAATCAACAACCCAATCAACAACTAATCAAGAGAACCCTAAAATTGTGGGTCTGAACCCATTATACCCAACATTCATACTCATGATTACACAAAGCAGCATGAATTTACAGAAACAATCAAACAACACCCACAAAACCCACTTATGAATTTCAAATATTAATATGATCAGATTCATCAATCGAAGCTTAAATCTGAAGGAAAACGCACCTTTAAGCCCAGAAAACGATGATCTTAAGAGCACCCCTCATAATTCAAAGAGGAGACATCATCAAGAAATAGATGGTTGTGGAGGTTCTTGTCTCCTTCGCTTTGGGTATCATTTGGGTCATTCGGAAGCCCTGCCCGTATATATATGTGGTGGGCATTGGTATCGAACCGGTGGTTTGAGTGGGGGACTTCAATTCCGCCATGAAGCAGCATTTACTGTACAACGTCATTCACTGCGAGGGGTTACACAACGTTTAAGCAGACGAATTGAATGGAGGCGATGGAGAGGAACAGTGGAGAGGAAGAGGAACAGTGGAGAGGAAGAGGAAGGAGCGCGTCTTACAGGGGACAGTGAATTTACGCTTCTGCCCTTCCTTCACACATTATAAAG
>JABSNV010001007.1:125000-127500 GCA_024085815.1 Flaveria linearis
GCGAAACAAGCCTTGGGGGAAGATCTTTTAATATTCTAACCTCGTCCCTCAAGGATCGGATGAAATGATCAACATCAAAGATGTCTTCAAAGTCACTGGAGATTAAAATTCAATATCTTGTATCAAAATTTATGTAATCGGTGCTAACATGATTGATGAAACAGATTTAACTTACCTAGGATCAGCCCAAAATGATGATTTATCCAATTCTGGAACAATAAGTGTGACATTTAAGTATCTAGCAACTGCAACCATGTCACAGATCTGCATATCCAAAACAGATTAGCAAGTTAAATACGCGTAATTAAAACAGACTAAAGTTCAAGATCATAACAAACTCACAGCTCCTCGCATTTGATTAAGTCCTCCATTACAAGAAACCATAAGATAACCATTGTTCTTGTAAGCCCCTGCAGTGAACAGAATCAAATTAAAGATTTCTTAAACTCCAAATTTAAAATCTATCACCATCGAATATAAATTCGTACAAATATATAAAGAACCATCATGTAGAATTGGGCATTCAAGAAGCCAAAAAACTTGAAACTTAACAAAATCTACTGAGAAAACAGATTTCCAATCCAATCAATAAAATATTATAATCAATTTGCAATATTTCACCCTGATAACTTGGCTCTGCAACTGGCTGCAAACAGCAATTCACAATCAAATAACTAAAAGAAGATTACAACACAATCACTAAGAACCAAACAATCAGAATCACAGGAATCTACATTGGAAAGATGCAAACATCCATGATCCATCTAACAAACCAAAAGGAATTCAAGAACTCACTTTTGGGTGGAAGAAAAACCTTGGGTTCCAAAAACGAAGACGAAGAAGAATGAATGTTAGTTTGCTGTGGTGTATAACAAGAAGGCCAAGTTTTCAACAATCTTGGACCCCAAGCCTCACCAACAGTCAATAATTAACAAGAAATTTGAAGAAAAAAAACTTTTAACTCACCAATTTTAAGCTTCTGTAGTGGTGAATCGGGAGGAGGCTGTGGTGAATCGGGAGGTCGGGGATGCCGGAGGAGGCTGTGGTGAATCGAGAGGTCGGGGATGGCGGAGGAGGCTGTGGTGAATCGGGAGGTCGGGGATGGTGGACGGCGGGCGGAAGATGAAGATCGAAGATGAAGATGAAGATCGAAGATGAGTGCTTGTGAGGATCGAAGATGAAGATCGAAGATGAAGATCAAAGATGAAGATCGAAGATGAAGATCGAAGATGAAGATCGAAGATGAAGATCGAAGATGAAGATGAAGGCCGGCCGACTAGGGAGGTCGTCGGCGTCGGGGGAGGGAGTCCTCGGAGGAAGATGAAGATCGATGAAGATGAAGATCGATGAAGATGAAGATGAGTGATTGTGAGTTTTGAGGGTAGTTGTGTCTAGAACTTCATTCAGCGACATTTGATAGTGTCTAGAACTTCATTCAGCAACATTTGATATCTGAACCATTCAGCACTGAATGGTTCAGTTCAGAGGCTTCTTTTTTTGAAACAAACACATAAACCTCTTAACGGTTCAGAGATAGCCTCTTAATGGAATCATTAAGAGGCTACCAAACAGCCCCTAACAATACTAGCATATTAACCTATATATCATACCGGTTAAGTAACGTAAAAAGATATAATCTAAAAATTCACATATATCTTTATGAATAAAAGTACATAACACATATCCTGTATACGTAAATTATGAATTTAATAAAATGTATGTTTATTTGTTTTGAGGGTTAAAATATTCGATTTACATATTTATAAGTTAGATTTGATAAGAAGTTAATTTAAAATAATAACCAATCAAATCTATTAAAAGAAAAGGTATTAGGGGTGTGTTTTCTCTTAGTTACGTAGGGAATAGTTTAACTTAATATCCCTTTTAATTTTGCTAAGGCGTTATATTTGGAAACAAATGTATATTTTCACAAAAAAACGAAAACAAAATGGATTGAAATTTGGGGGAGAAAATGATTTATTGTTGAATGTGAAGATGTCACATGGCGTAAAATTGATCAAGAAAAATAACAACCAACACAAATGTTAGTATCTTCCTATTCTAATAAATAAAAGGTATCTGAAATGACACATGTCAACACCATAATTATTCTTACCAAAATTTTCCCGTCTCTCTCTCCTATTAAATAATTACCTTAATTACTAATAATACTATTTAACACTTTTTTTAGATTTAATAAATTAATAAAGAGATCTATTTATTAATGTTATTTCTAAATAAACAATTTTTTTTATAAAATAATAAATTTATTTAAAGCATAAGACTTTTTTTAAAAATACGAAATATTTAAAATTGGTATTTTTAAAAGTTATTTTTTTTAAAACCAAAAATAATTAAATTTAAGAGTTATAATAAAAAAATTTTTAAAAATGACATTTTATACGGTTTGTTTTAGAATAAAACGTTTATTTATTTTTTTTGAAAAAAATAAAGTTTTAAAAAGTTGATATCACTATTTTATAACTTACAATCATTTCTA
>JABSNV010001007.1:132500-161159 GCA_024085815.1 Flaveria linearis
ACGATATATACGAAGTCAAACACAAACCAAGAAAGTCGACTACAGATCAATAAAGTTGGACAAAATTTGGTAAAATCAATTAAAAATCAAACACAAGATGCACGATGATTGAATGACAAATGAAACATATATATTTATTCAATAAATAAGTAAATGAAAAGGGACGCTTATCATAATTTTGTAAGAGCATTTAGTCCGTTTCTTATTCTCATTTGTACAACTACACAGAAAATCACTATATTTTTTTTAATTAAATAATATTTTTCATACATTTATCATTAACATTTTTTTTCATCCACTTACAAGCAATTTCAAAAATATTAAAAAAATTATAAAGGATTGTATCGTGTTTCCCCAAATATATATGAAAAAATATTGTACCTCCATAAATTTTTTTTGTCTTTCCTTACAATCATTCCCTATAATATAAGACACTAATCACATAGATTATCATTAACATTTTTTTTCATCCACTTACAAGCAATTTCAAAAAATTAAAAAAATTATAAAGATTGTATCGTGTTTCCCCAAATATGAAAAAATATTGTACCTCCATAAATTTTTTTTGTCTTTCCTTACAATCATCCCCTATAATATAAGACACTAATCACATAGAAATGAAAACAGGTTGTGAATGCTCTAAGCCCTCATTTTACTTGTTTACTTCTCTTTCCTCACAAAATAATATAAATAATTACATTTATTTCCTACTTCTCTTTCTTAAAATTTAAAACTTTATGATAATTATTATTTTTTTTCAACTCACATATTACACTAAGTTTATAATCTAATAAAAACAAACCATAACATGTTTTTTTCGAAATTAGACGTGTAAAAACAACCTAGTTCTTTGAAGATATTTATTAAAAAATCAGAGATTTTCTTACATTTCCATAAAATACTTCACACCTGCAACTATTATAACCGGTCAGTGAAAACTATAAGCAGTAACCATTGCAAACTAAATACTAAATACTAAATACTCACATGAATCACATGAACATTTGAAATGTCTGATTTTCAAGTGATCAAATGCAAAACACACAAATGTTTTAAATGTTTTCTTGTAAGATGGTTATTCTTTATTATATGGTTGAGGAAATCACTTGCATACATATACAAGCAAGCATGCTTGGGCAAGCCTGCCAGCTGCAAACCGGAGTCGAAGCTTCATCCTCGATCATACATTGTTCTCTCTCTCTTCTACAAATCAACACTAACCTTTTGCAAGGAGTGTAAACTTCATTGTAAACATTAAGCACGTATTCAAGAAGAGATTATGGAAGACCACCAAGTTTGTGATCATAGACAACATGCAGTTTTCTTGAAATACCAAGACCAAACTGTTGGTTTCTTGAAATACAAGGCAGGGCAAAATGTATCTTTTGGCTTTCGGTTCACGCCAAATTTCACATAAGAACACTACTGGAACTGGTAAAATGAGATGATAATCAGTCTCCAATAAATTTGAAAGTTCACACAAAGTTGAGAGGACAAAATGGAGATAATCAGTAATATGGTCTTGCAGCCTGCTTTCACTACTAAATAACAAACCAATCTTAAGAACAAAAAGTAAAAACATAAAATAATAGGAAATAAGTTCAAGGAGAAGGATTCTATTGATGATAACGAGGCGGTACTCCACCTTGAGGGTATCCATTTTGACCATTAAAGTGGGTCGGCCCTGGACCCATTTCAGATGGCGGCATGCCCCGGGGTGGCATGTATGGCATGTACTGGGTGGACTGTGGCCCTGCTGGAGGCATTTGGTGCATCTGCATTGGCATGGACTGAGGCCCTGCTGGCGGACCTGGAACCCACCCTGCTGAAGGCTGGGGGGCTGCTGCATACCCTTCTGGACCAGGCAGGTACTGGGTGGCGGCATTGTAGGGGGCGGATGGTGGTGGTTGTTGCCCCAAGAGTGATGGTTGTGAGTTCATCATCGGGGCAGTTGGCATTGTGTAATCTCTACTCCGATCATTGTTCACCTGAAATCATTCATCAGAGTCAATCAAGGTCTACTTTTAACTCATATAACCTCCTGTATCCTTTTATACAAAGACTTGGATTATTGTTGTAATGATATTTTTTTTAGCATAAGGAAATACCTTGATACTTAGATCAGTGTGACGAGAATACGAGATGTGAAGCTTGCAAAACCCTCCGTCAATATGCAGTGTCCTTCCAAGGCTTCCTTGGCAACCACAGCTGTCTGAACATCTGCAATCAGTTCAATACATTTATAACATTCTCACAGTAAATAATATTAAAGATGAAACGCAATATATGTAGATCAACTAAATCACCAGGGTACTGAATTAAAGCTTGAACTCCTCCATTTTTGTCAAACATGGCAATTTTCAAAACAGGCCCAAAAGCAGAGAAGACCTGATTACCAAATAAATATTAAGAAAATACAGCACATGGTATTGATATATAAAATAGAAACCCCGCATAAATATCCATGACTTGAGATACCGTCTGTAACACATCCAGAGTAACTGCATACTGCATGTTCTCAATAGAAGCAAGAAGAACATTACTCTCAGATTCAATCTTCTTCCCGTCAATACCCAAACTGAACTGCAAAAGTAAAAGAAAAAAAGAACTAGCAAGCTTAATATGAAACAAAACCAAAATATATATATATATTTTTAACAAAACCTATTTAAAGGCTCACCTGACCAGTAGCATCTATTGCTGAAGACGCAACAGGAAGCATAGGGTTTGTATAGTCCCTAAACCAATAAAAGATTACTAAGTTAGCAGCCATAAAATAGTCAAAATGTTTCAACGTGAAATAATAATTTCACCATCTTAATAACTAACGACCAATAAAATTATAACGAAACTTGAAAAATATTTGATCAAGGTTCACCTGCTACGATGGCTCTGGAATTTAACACTCAAATCTGTATGTGCAGAATATGTTATCTTAAGAGAACATGGTCCAAGCTCTGGAATCAAATACCTGAAAGGTTATAGGAAAAAGGATTTAGAATGACACTGTGTTGATTTGGCTATATGAACATCACAAAAATTGAAAAGATCCAGAAGAGATACATCCTTGCCAACCCATTTAATCACCTGGGAATACTCCTTCCATCAAGGGCATCCTTTGCAGAAGTAGCAGTTTCTGCATCAGTAAACTGCACCAGAGCCTGAAACGCAGATACATTTTACTACATCCACAGCTATGTTAATAAACATCAAAGATAAAGTCCTTCATGATGTAACACACCTGGAATCCAGCTGTATTCTCAAAGTTGTAATTTTATGCACAAACCCGAATGCAGAGAACACCTACAGCACACACACATTCAGACTTCAAAGGAAAAGGGGTATTTAAGAACATTATCCAACACACATGGCAACATACTCATTTATTACCCTTACAGTATAGCATACAATGCCAAATAACAACTCAACTTCTAGGTACGAAGACAAACAAGAAAAGAATTCAAATACAGTTGAAGCATCTTTGTCTACAAATGACCGTTTAATGGGATATGTAAAATACACAGCTTACAAAGATATATTCAAAATAACAGAGCCTAGAATGATTTAAACAGGCTTCTCTGTAAATACTCCATACAAAACAGCCATGAGGTGGCTAAACTAAGATATATTCAATGTGTATGGTGGTAGTCCATTCCTGATTATATAACCCAGAAAACTATTAATAACAAGCTAAATGCAGATGTCAAGATTCAAATACAATACATCATATAAGTAAAAGTACACACAACAAGATGTACCTCCATACCAAATGAGCTATTATCAGTTTTTCATCTCCACAATAAAATCAGTGGTAGAAATGAAACACGCAATAAAGCCAGGTATAGCCACATAACCAAATTAATGTTTTTTCTCATCAATCCTGATGCTAAAAATAAAAAATAAATAAATAATAATACCAAAGATGGAGGTGATTTAGAATTGACCACACTACTACTTTGCCTGTGAGTTTTGGTGCGGGCAGATCTTACGAAAATAATAATCATTTCAGGCAATTTTCCAAATTGCTCTGCACCAGTCACCACACTACAAAACTCAAAAGCATCATTAAAGAACAGGTAGAATGTGTGTTATATATCTCCTCTCAAATCAAAACAACTCGTAACCTCAACATTTTGGATGGGAATCCCTCTCAAGCAGCTGTAAGAAGTGATATGTACATTTAAATCATATGATGTATTTAAGTGATTAGTTACTAGTTTAAACCCTGGCCAGTTAGACTTTGCTTTATATCTAAAGGCAATAACTTTCTTGCCCACACGTCTATATAAAGTGCAAGTACAAATAGGATCCCCTTAATCCATATTCACAGGACGAACCCAGTTAAGTCGGGGAAAAATAAGATCTGCATATTTCTGTAAAGAGTCACATTAGATATTTAACATAACATCATGAGCAACTATGCCACATGCAGAGCACCTCAACACAGACCATTCAGAAACAAAAAAGTAAAAAGGAAATATCTAAAAAGAAAACAGAATAAACTACACTAAACTCTAATAATTTTTAGGGGTAGGAAGAGATGAGAAGGATGAAAGAGCGAGTGTTAAGGAAGGGGAAGGAGAAAGGAGACAAACACACATGCGCTCTTTCTCCCCAAGCAATTAGCTGCAATCGAAGATAAATCCTTGACATGGGCCTGCTGATCCATTACACTTGATGTCAAACAATGAAGCTTAACAAGTATGTGCTACAACCTACCAACCAATTGCTATTGGCAACATCTATCTATCGATAACTTACCTTATTAAAACATGTGGTACATGAAATGAAATTACTTACCAAGTGTAAGACATCAATGCTGACAAGGCGGCATCATTACCTCAATAGTTACCAAAAGTACATTTCCAGCAACATCTGCGGACGTTTTGTTGTTCACAATTTCTTGTCTGTTTGAGTATTGTAGGTAGACAGTTTTCCCTCGTACCTGAGCCGGTTCTGATGATGAAGCATAATACGATATCATCGCAATTGCTTGATTTTGTTCAGCCTATAAACAGTATAGCACATTAATAAATGATTCAACAGGCATTATGGAGACTCAAAAAAATAAAAATGCCCACTATCACTCACAAATTCAATAAAGGCTTGATTTCTGTTTGCTCCAACATTACACTTTGTGTTTACACTTACCGAACGGCTTTCCAAGTTCAATTAGTTCTTCTTCAGTGCATTCCCATGGCAAGTTCCTCAGATGAAGAACCTTTGATGGGGTCTGTGTGTACCGGAACTGAGGCTGACTCGAAACAGATGCCATTCGCACTACCAACCTCAATTCTGAAAACAAAGACATATTAATCAATCAGCTGTTCCCTACACAATAACGATATCAAAGGTCTTGATAACTGATTGTCACGATAACAAATACCCTCAAAGCTTAAATTCATGTGCAAAACAAGATTTTCTTAGCCAACATGTTAACCCTACAGCATTAGAGTTAATAACAAACACCCTTAAATCCTTCTGTTTCACATGCTACTCCTCAATCAAACTACCAACAAAAAGTAATGTCAACAACAAAACTACCACCCTGAAACACTAAATCTGTAAATCCATTTCAACACCACCAAAACCGATGCACCTAAACTCGAGGTAAAACACCAACAAACGAAATCATTCAGCAATCTTAAAAAACAAAATCAATTATATAAACTGAGGAAGCAAAGATTTGATGTACATCTCCAGTGAGATCCAGGTAGGTTGTACATCTCCAGTGAGATCCAGTAGGTTAGGGGAATACAATACAATACAACAAATTAGGCCACAAATAAGTAAGATGTAAAGAAGATGCACCTGATTGATTGAGTCGATGAATAAGGGTTTGAAAGTGGGCTACGTTAAATTAGGGTTTGAAAGTGGGCGGACGAAGAAATTGGGGGTGATTTGGAGAGCAAACCACAGGGTTGAGTAGGGCTTGATGGATAGGAAAGTAACGGGGCTTCAACTTCAACCTTCACCACCCTTAGTATAGTAGGCTAAATTAATTTTAATCATCATGTATGTTTTACTAGAATAATCACATTATAATATAGGGTGCTAATAAAGGGACACCCAAATTTTAAATCGACACCCCCCTATACGCCGCGTATGGGTCCATACGCGGCCCATGCCCGGCGTATAGGGTACGACCATTAATGCGACATTAATGACTGACAACCGACGTCACATCAGTTCACCTATACGGGGCGTATAGGCCCATACGCCACGTATAGGTCGGTGTCGATTTAAAAAAGAATATAAGCTATACGCCGCGTATAGACCCATACGCGGCGTATAGATCCTCGGTACTCTATATCTTTCAAATTTTCTCATTTTTTACACACACTTCAAAAAAAAAACACTCTCGTATAGCACTATACTACACGTATTGATCTTCGATTTTTCAACATCCAGGTACGTATTATTGTTCATACATCATTATTATGTTAATCGTTCATCTTGATTTAACGTTAAAGTAGTGTTTTATGCCCCAAAATGCGTGATTTAAAAACTGGTATAAAGAACTATACGCTGGTACAGCCCCGCGTATAGGGCTATACGCAGCATATAGTTCTTGGTTGGGGACGAAGACACATCGGTGTGTACCCTATACGCGGCGTATAGATATATACGCGGCGTATAGGGTGTTGCAATACGCGACTTGTGGACCATACGTGGGTCCCCTATACGCCGCGTATAGTCCTATACGCGGCGTATAGGGTCGGATTCGACCTATACGTTGCCTGTGACCCATACGCTGCTACCCTATACGCGGCGTATATCCCTATACGCGGCGTATAGGGTAAATATATATTACAAATACATATATATGTATATACGCATATACATATACATATACATATACATATACATATACATATACATATACATATACATATACATATACATATACATATACTATACATATACATATACCTATACATATACATATACATACATATACATATACATATCATATACATATACATATACATATACATATACATATACATATACATATACATAACATATACATATACATATACATATACATATACATAACATAACATATACATATACATATACATACATATACATATACATATACATATACATATACATATACATATACATATACATATACATATACATATACATATACATATACATACATATACATATACATACATATACATATGTGTATGTGTTATATATAATATATACGTATACGTTGTTTTTGACCTATTTGTTCACCTGTGCAGATATGTCTTCCGATTCTGAGATTGAGGCTGACGTTGTTGACCATATTGCCGAGCATCCTTGGCTGCAGTTTGATGCCGGTTCCATTGAGCACGCTAAGTGCTCAAAATTTATTCGGATGAAGATCGGTCATCAAAAGCCGTAGATTGGGAGGTTATTGCTGAGTTGGGAGAGCGCGATCGTCTTGCTGCTATTATCGGAGACGATACGCCGTGGAGACGTCTTTTTGAGATCGCATTCTTACCGTCCACCGTGAGCTGGTAGTGGAGTTTTTATCCACATTTACATATATTCGTCCAGATGAGATGGAGGAGGACGATGAGCGATCGGAGATTTCTTTTACGCTTTGTGGACATGCACATCAGATGTCCATTGAGCAGTTTGCAGTTGTCTCGGGGCTTTATTATGAGCCGGAGACTGTTACCCCTCTGTTCACTGAGGGTATTACTGAGATGGAGGAGGGCACATTGAGAGAGTGGTGGCCTCAGATTGCCGGAGGTCCGTTTCAGAGGACTAAGGGCAGGGTCACCGGCATTCGAGATCCTCTCATCCGTTATCTGCATCGGATGATCGCCACGTCCATCACGGGACGTGGCAAGAGTCGGAGTGGTGTACCATTCCCGACTTATTTTACTTATACTGTTTGATTACGGGGACCAGGTGTAACCTGGCGAGATGTTTGGCGGAGTATTTTGCGTCGTATTATCATCGCCAGGAGCGAGGAGCGGTGTACGGCGGCGCGTACATCACGTTGATTGCCCGATCTTTAGGTTATCTTCCTCGGCATCTTGGTGACGTGTCTCCGCCGATCGAGCCGGTGAGATTAGATCGTCGTACGCTATTCGGCATGCGTATATACGCCAGTTTCCGATTGGCATACGATTCTCTCTTCGACCCGGGGAGATCTGGCAGCCGCACCAGTTCAGCAGCTCGGCATTGTCGATCCACTGCAGCAGCACGGGCAGCCGCATGATCAGCCACCACCGACGAGCAGCCACATGATCAGCCGCCTCCTCAGCCACATCAGCCGCCTCCTCAGCCTCAGTTCCCGCGACATATTTATAGAGAGGTGAGGCTGCCTGCATGTGTGGAGACATTGTTGCAGGATATGTCTAGGAGCTTACGGCAGCAGAGTCGACGGCTCGATCGCGTTGAGGATCTGATGGAGTGGCAGGTTCAGTCAGAGATTGCGCGGCGTTCTGGTACTGATCCTCCGCCGTTGCCACTGCCTCGAGATTACCCTGACTCCCCGTAGTTTTGCATTGTAATTTTTATTTTGTTATGTAATTTAAAAACTTTGTAAATATATTATCAGTTTATGTTTATCTTTTATGTTTATTATCAGTTTATGTTTATCTTTGTAAATATATACATACATACATACATACAGACATACAGACATACATACAGACACACATACATACATACATACATACATACATACATACATACATACATACATACATACATACATAATACATACATACATACATACATACATACATACATACATACATACATACATACATACATACATACATACATACAACATACATACAGACGTACAGACATACAGACATACATACATACATACATACATACATACACAAATACATACATACACACATACATACAGACATACACACATACATACATACAGACATCCAGACATACATACAGACACACATACATACATACATACATACATACATACATACATACATACATACATACATACATACATACACAAATACATACATACACACATACGTACAGACATACACACATACATACATACGACATACAGACATACATACAGACACACATGCATACATACATACATAAATAATTTTAATTCAAATTATATATATATTAAACTCAAAAAATTAAAAAAAACATATACATATATAAACTATACGCCGCGTATAGACCCATACGCGGCGTATAGCTCCTCCACGTACAGTGCTCTTGCGACCACGTATAGTGCTCATGCGACCAATTCTTTTGCACTATACGTGGCGTATGGCTCCATACGCCACGTATAGGTGGTGTCAGATGTACTTTTTGTACCATGTACGATTACAAGCAACGTATGGGCTCATACGGGGCAAACGTGGCAAGACTATACGTAGAGTATAGAACCATACGCTGCGTATAGGCAACTATACGTGGCGTATAGTCCCATACGCTACGTATAGTTGTCAGACGTCCTATAAAGCGTTTTTGTACTATGTACGAATATACGCAGCGTATAGGTGCCATACGTGGAAGATGTGGCAAGCCTATACGTAGCGTATAGTCCCATACGACGCGTATAGGGGCCATACGCCAGCCTATACGTGGCGTATGGACCCATACGCCACGTATAAATTATTTCAATATGACGTGACCCAAGATTCGTTTTCACCTATATAACAACGATTTCGATAACACTTTCGATATGCTTTCGATTCCTGTAAATCCCAAACGTATTTCTCTCTCAAAATATCACACTTTTTATTCGTTCGGTATGTCGTTTTGGGACGGTAACTATTTGTTTGGTGAATATTCAAATGAATATTCAAATGAATATTCATTCGTGGTGGATAGTAATCAAGATGATGCGTACGTTCAATCTGCTTACGAGACAGGACTGCCAGATTTAAACCAATCGTATGTTCCCGATGATGAAGTTGAGTTTTGCCGAGAGTCAACTTACGACACGCAACAAAATAATATACTCTCGAGTGATGAAAAACAAACGACAAAAGTATCGTTTGAAACATCTCAAAATTTTTTATCTCTCGATGAGCTAGTCTGTTGGGCTGTTAATAGAGGACGTGATAATGGTTACGTTATTATTACACGAAGATCAAAGAAAAAGAAGGTCAGGTCGTAAAGATATGGCTTATCTGTGATCGTGCGGGCGAACACAAAAGTAAAGCAACAGTTAGACGATCTGGTAGCAAAAAAATCGGATGTCCTTTTAAATTAGTAGGGATATACGACAACAAACGTCGTTCGTGGAAATTAGAGGTGCGAAGTGACGAACATAACCATGATCCTGCTCAACATATGAGGGGCATCCTTTGTAAGAAGGTTTTCTTAAAACGAATACAATTTGGTGGAGCAGCTTACTGATCAGAACATGGAGCCTCGTAGCATCTTATCAGCTATTAAAAAGCAAAATCCTAATAACGCATCAATAACCAGAGACGTATACAACGCTCAATATAAGATAAGAAGTGAAAGAAAAGTCGTGAAACACCAATGCAAGTCTTAGAAAACCTTTTATCTATTAAAAGGTACGTTTATTACACCGAGGTTTTTTTTTCAATATACTTAATTAAAATGAAGCCTAACTTGTATTTGTATCCTCACTTAACAACATCAATTTTCCTTCCTTTTCTATTAAAAGGTACGTTTATTACACCCGAGAAGATCCCGATACTAATATCGTAGAAGATATATTTTTTTGTCATCCTAAATCATACGACACTTGGCGTGCATTTCCGCACGTGCTGATGATAGACGCTACATATAAAACAAACATGTACAAGCTTCCGTTTGTTCAGATTGTTGGTGTGACCTCCACACACAAGACATTTTGTGTTGCTCATGCGTTTATTAGCAAAGAACGGGAAGATAATTTTGAATGGGTGCTTAATAGATTGAAAGATACGTTAAGCAAGTGTATGGAGCCGTGCGTCATAATAACAGACAGAGATCTCGCTTTAATGAACGCATGTGTTAAAGTGTTTCCGAATGCTTCAAAGTGTTTATGCAGGTGGCATATTGATGAAAATATCGCGAAACACTGTAAAGCAAGTTTTACAAAAGATGACTGGAGAAAGTTTAAATATGCATGGGCACGTTTGTGTGAGTCTCCCCGGCGGAGATTTACGAGTATAACTATAACCTTCTTTACGAACGATTAGTTGAAGCGAATCGAGAAAGTAAGTTTTTATTATTTTTAATTATGTTTTATTATATTTTCAATATATAATTTAATTATGTTTTATTATATTTTCAGAGGTATTGTCATATATAAACAGAAGCTGGTTAGAGAGTTACAAAGAAATGTTTGTATCAGCCTGGACTAACTTGACCGCAATTTTGGCCAACGCACACAAATAGGGTGGAGAGTCAACATGCAAATTTAAAAAGATATCTTAAATCAACAAATAACTCACTGGATAGACTTGTGGAGTTTGTAGATCAATTGGTGAACGCACAAGAGGTAAATTTAAAAGAAAGCTTTGAGACAAGCAAAATTAAAACCATGAATCATCATAAACTTCCGCTATTTGATTACTTAAGAGGCAAGGTTTCACACATAGCTCTTGATTTATTAGTTGCCGAAAACACTAAATTGCATGTGATGCGCTCTGCAAATGCAACATGTGGTTGTCATCTTTTCACTAGTTGTGGCTTGCCTTGTGCTTGTTGGCTGGAAAAATATGAACATTCTGGTAATAGTCGCTCCATCATTATCATTTTTCTATTAAAGTGACAATTATGTATTAATTTATACTTTATAATGCAGGCACTAAAATTCCATTAGATGCAATTGACGTATTTTGGACGAAGCTTGATAACATTAAGCCATCATATACGGTGGATGAAAAAGTTGATGTTGAAGAAGAAATGGAACGGGTGAAACAACAAATAATGACACAACTCGCAGCTGTAAAATTTAGTTTGGTGGAAAAAATAAAAAAAATTGTGTATCCATGGAAAAATAACAAAAAGCGCCTGTTGTTCAAACAGATATTCGCGGTCGTCCAACGTTAAAGGTTCAACAACAAAAGTACGACACTCAACAAAGTACGTGCGACATGCCGAGACATAGCTCGTTTATTGCGTCTCATATTTCCGGAAGAACAAGTTCAACTGTAAAGCCCAGAAGCCTGTCATGCAACGTAGTCGTTCAACGTCATCTAAAGTATCACGGGGTACTAATGAGTTTTCTTCGATTGTCGGAGATCACCAATTAAACAATATAATAGGTTAAAATATTGGATTCCGTCAATCTTTCATCAGTATATTTCACGTATACGAGATGTCCGACCCGATGGGAATTGTGGTTTCGATCAATAGCTTTAGGCTTAGGGTTTGACGAAAATAAGTGGATGTATGTGCGGACACAGCTTTTAGAAGAGTTGGACAGACATGAATTGGAGTACAGAGAAGTTTTCGATAGTTTGTACCCGGACAGTATAACGAATTACGTCACACCATCGATTGGCAAAGTGTGGAACCTGCACCAGAAGAACATTGGATGATAATGCCGTATACGGGATTATTGGTTGCTCAAAAGTTTGGGGTTATTCTTCATTTACTAAGCAATAATGGTTGTCAAACATTTTTCCCATTATGGGCTGATCCGAAAACTGTCATGCCTCATCATGTCGTGTCGATTGTTCATGTCAACAACAATCATTTCGTCCACGTTAAGTTAGAAGGAGATTATCCGATGCCAACATTAAGTAATCTTTGGATTCTTAACCGAAGCGTACGTGCTGCAGAATGGGAGATTATGTATAGGATTCGTATCTCGGAATACAACGTAATAATAGAGAATAACCGAGAACCCCCGGCTTATATAAATTTATTTAATTTATAATTTGTAATATGCGAATTATATATTTTTAATTTTAATTTTATTATTGTATTCGTATTGTATTGTTTAAATAATTTTAATTCAAATTATGTATATATTAAAATAAAAACTCAAAAAATTAAAAAAAAATAAATATATAAGCTATACGCCGCGTATGGTTCCATACGCGGCGTATAGCTCTTCCACGTATGGGTCATAAGTCACGTATGGGTATAAAATGTCAAACCCTATACGCCGCGTATGGTCCCATACGCCGAGTATAGGGTATAAAACGTCAAATCAACAACATACCCTATACGCCGCGTATGGACCCATACGCGTCGTATAGGGTATAAAACGTTAAATCAACAATGTACCCTATACGCCGCGTATGGACCCATACGCGGCGTATATGGTACATGGGTGTTGATTTAAATTAAGGGGTGTCTAAATAAAGGGACCCATAATATAACTTATTTATTATAATATATGTTTTTTTATATAAATTTTATTAAATTAAAATCGATTCGTGTCAAATAAGTATTTTATAAAACGCGGAATACATTATAACATCTTTATTTTTATTTATGTTTCAATATAAATATTATTTAAAGTCGATTTTTGTCACATATGGTATATTTTTGGTACAACAGCATAATGAATTCTTTTAATTTTTCATGTACTATGTGCATATTTGTACATACATTTTAATATAAGTTTTATTAAAAACTGAGCTATTGCAACGCGTGACCAAGCTCACGAGTCAAATATTATGTACTTTTGGTTTTTTTCTCATAACAACGTAATGTTTTTTTCAAAATTATATATACTATTGCGGCATATTTCTTGCTACTTACATTTCGATATAAATTTATTTAAAAATAAGTCGTTGCAATATACGGTCAAAACCCACTAGTTAGACTACAAATGTTGTTATCAAGCAAAGTTTTTGTAACTTTTTTAATATACTAAAGTTTAGAGTTTATCACACAGATAAAGCTTTTTTATGGTTTTCATCAAACTTTTTGAGCTCAATCATTATCACTATAGTCATTTGGATGTCTCTAACATGGTGAGATGAAGGCTTTTACTACCGTAAACCACCTCTAATCGTGATGGATCTAGTCAATAAATGTCTTTTGTATCCCTAATTTGCTTTTACTAGACGTTCATCTCTTCACATTTTCATTATCTTCTGACTCAACACATCATCTTCGTTAAACCACCTCAGCAATGACCACCTCTTTTCTCTCTCATGATTAGCACATTTTCACCTCTCACAAATAACTACCTTCATGGTGGTGACAATAGACAACCAAGCATAATAACTTGCACCTTATGCTTCAATATTCATGTTGATAGCAACTTGTACACTAAGTCATGATACTTGTATAGTGGTACTGTAACCAGCGACATAGTATTTAATAATATATAATTAAAACAAAAAAGGAAAAACTAATGTTGAATTTCAAGAATTAAAAATATGAAAGACAAAAACAATATAAAAAGTGTTAATTACATTGTTGCTCCATGTGGTGCGTCTACATTGCAGGATTTGTCTCAAATTTTAAAAAAAATTACATCATTGATCTAACATTAATATATCGTAACACCGGAGTCCTTAAGAGTGAATGATAGTTTTTAGAACTAATTTTATTTCAAATGGCCTTTTTACTTCTGTTAATAATAATAATAATAATAATAATAATAATAATAATAATAATAATAATAATAATAATATAATAATTATTATTATTATTATTATTATTATTATTATTATTATTATTATTATTATAATAATATAATAATAATAATAATAATAATTATTATTATTATTATTTTATTATTATTATTATTATTATTGTTACTATTATTATTACCATACCATACCGTTAAACACCATCACCATATCGCTCAAACCACCACCTGACCCATCATTACCAACCACGATAGCTACCGTAGACCATCATCACCGTGTAACAAGCAGGAAACCGTACCAGATATTGTCCGCTACTTGGGTAGAATACCTCATCACGGGTTTTAAAACGTGTCCAATAGGGGAAGGTATCCAGTCCCTTAAAAAAGACTTCCGTTCTCCTTCCCAACCGATGTGGGATGTTTACATCCTCCCTCACTTGGGAGACCAGCGTCCTCGCTGGCAAACCGGCCCGGCCCTGGCTCTGATACCAACTGTAACAGGCAAAACCACACTGGATATTATCCGCTACCTGGGAGAATACCCCCATCATGGGTTTAAAAAGCGTCCGATCGAGGAAGGTATCCAGCCCTTTATTGTGACGCCCTAAACCGGCAGGGCATCGGAGGCACGTCACGCAGTTGGATTAATATTTTAAACACAAATCAGGGCTTTTTTACTGTTAGGACCGTGTACGTACGGAGTACTAACTGATTCTTTGTTATACCGGATCAAATAGTGCGGAATCCTATTTGATTGGCGATCCAATCAGGGAGAACGAAATCAAGATCAATCCTAACGATTAGAAAACGTTAAGAATTGAATAGGAATGATCTCGGACGTTCTATGAAGTTGGAATTGACGAACAGGGCGCTCTGGGTCGACTAGGGTTATGAATATTCGAAGTGTTGCGTTTTTCCACGAATTAAGTGGTATTTATAGGTACAGCTTTCATTCGTACGACTGAGCCAAGCGACTGGCTCAGTCGTGCGACTGAGTCATACGATTGATTCATTCGTACGACTGAGTCAGTCTCATGACTCAGTAGTGCGATTGACTTAATCTCCTGGTTCAGTCGTCCGATTGGCCCATTCGCATGGTCCAGTCGTGCGACTGAATCAGATTACTTAGTTAAACACACTCTTGAACCTTAACTGATTCAGAACATGTCTAACAAGTCTATAACCTATATAACTTGTTCATATATACGTGTAACAACAAACAATAATAATAGATATGACATTAAGTAATCAAGCAAACATTCACTGAAGAGTTTTCCTTACAATGATTAAACCTTACATACGTGTTACAAGATAGAAGTCAATTACATTTGAAATCACTAGACTAGAACTGGGGACATGTGTACCAACAAACTCCCCCTTGGACCTAGTTCTATCTAAGATTTAACTTCTTTCTTGAACTCTTCATATCTTTTCACCCTTTCTTCTCTCGAGACCCCAGAATGAATATTCAGTGCAAAGCAGATACGTATAACATGTTGGAACTGCAGTGCTTGCACAATATCCTGTGTGTCAAAGAACAGTGGCCACTTGAATAAGATATAGACATCAGACTCAGACAAGTTGGTTAGCCACATTGGATCAAACACCCTTATTGTCTCGACCTTTCCTTCTTTCTCCAAAACTATAACGGCTTCACCAGTTCGCCAGTCATAATACCACCATTTGAAATGGGGTGCAAAATCCTGAGGCATCTCCCTCAATGGAATACGCGACATAGTGCGCGGAGGATGCCATCTCAAGACCACCTTTGGTCTTCCTGAGGTGGGGTCAACTCAGTCCTATGAAATAACCTTCTAGGCTGTTGAGGTTTAAAGTTGACCCACCTTGTATGGTACTCTTTCTTCAGTGCCTGCTCAAACCATCCTGATATCTTTCCTGGAACAGCATATAGGAGGTTCAAGTTGGCTAGACGATTTAGCTCAAAACTTGGGAGAGTTTTCAGATCATGTGGGAACCTGAAATATTCTATTCCCTTCTCTCTCTTCACAGCATATACTTTGAGATCATCAAAGTATGCCCAGCTGATAATCTTTCCTGACACCTTCTGATGCTTCTTAATCTTGTAAAGCTTGGTGTAGGCATTTGACTTTGTAGGCGCACGCTGTTTCTCATTTCCTCAAGGCATGCAATCCATTCCTCCTTTTTGGTTGCTTGGTCAGCTTCTTCTGCCTGAGGAGTACCTTCTGCAGCTGCCTTTGCCACTGTCATCTCTTCCACCTTGTCAAAGATATTGCTATCAAATGTTTCCCCCACATCTGGAAGTACGTCGCCTTCGGCGTTAGTGTACTGGGGATAATGATCAGCCGTCACGTCCTCAATCTCCACCTCGTCGACATCTTGTAGTTCTTCATCGCTGACTACATCGACTTCGGGTGCATCTTTTATCAGTTCATCAGGATTCAGACTGAACAGTTCTGCAATCTGTTCATCTGTCAAGTCGTGAATAATTTCCCCTTCTTCAGCTGAGTAGTTTACAGACCGTTGCACTATCCCTTGAAGATCTAGAATCATAGTCAACTTGGATTCAATCTGACGAAGGGGCATGACATCATGCTCATCGACTTGTTTGGCTGATCCTGTTACACAATCAAATATATGGCAAGTAAGTATACATTGATCACATAACCAAAGTTGATTTACATCCACAAAATTTATATATAACAAACTAGTATACATAATTTCAAGTACAAAGTTTCAAATAATAAATAAACGTCTAGTCTTGAACTTTGCCTTGTATCTCTGGTGGATCTTCAGCAGATTGGGAGGCTGATGGATCAGATGAAGGTGCCCTCTGATCTTGTTTTCGCTTCGTTCTTTGTTCGTGTGCATGATCAGAGGGTGAAGTTGCAGCATCTCCTTCATCATCATCACCTTCTTTGTCTTGATGTCCATCACCTTCTGCATCATCATCCTCTTCATCATCATCCTCATCCTCGTCATCATTATCATCTTCACTATCATCACCATCATCACCGTCTCCCTCCTTGATCTTTAGAGGGTCAGCTTGAAATCCCTTCAGCTTTAGCAGGATCTTCTTGTTTGCAGACTCTAACTCCTCAATCTTTTGAGTCGACAGGACGTTTTGTTCCTGGAGTTGAGCAATCTGATGTGCTTGAGAAGCATTTTGCTCCTCAAGCTGACGTAGTCTCGCTATCTTCTCCTCATCCGCAGCTAGCAGCTTCATCACCATCATGTTCAGAGCTGCTAGCTGTCCCTCCACTCCAATAGGAGGGAGGGATGAACCTGTAAGGACGGAGGATGGATCGGCTCGGTGGCTGGTAGTGGTAGCTGTGGAGGTGGTGAATATTGGATGTGGAATGTGAGTGGATTGTGAGGTGGGATGTACTGTGGTAGTATGTTTGGTGGTGGTGACAGGTGGTGGAATGGGTTGTGGTGGTGGTGTGGTAGTGGGAGTGGTTGAGGTAGTGGTGGTGGATGAGGTGGAGGTGAGTAGTGTCAGCCTTCGGCGCTTGGGCTTCTTCCCTTGGGGCTTAGCCATCCGTTTGAGTCTGGATCCTTTGGATCCGGATGCTCCCCTTGGCTGCTGGTGATGTCTGGGGTGTATGATGGGTCAGCTGTTGAAACCCCAGACCCTCCCGGGCGTCCACCAACCGCTCTAATCCCATGCTCAGTTGCCACTTCCCGACTACCCACAGTCCGGGTAAGCGGCACCTCATCTGAATCCTCCTCCTCCTGCATGTCAAAATCAGGGTGGATCGGAGCAGGTTCGGGTTCTCCCTGACTATCTCCTCCTGATCAGTACCGTGGTCGTCATCGTCGGAATCATCGGAGGGTAGAGTCACCGGCTCTACATCAGAATCACTGTTATCGTGACGCCACTTTCTCCGAGCTGGCGCCACATAGTCTTCCCGGGCAAGGTGCCCAAACAAACTCCTCACCGGGGTTTCACTTGCTTCCCTCGGTAGACCTTCATCCTACCCAACGTAGTATCATCCATGATCTCTAGAACAACTGCATCGTCTTGGGCTTTGGGCAGCTGTGGAAGTTTCTGGTCGATGATCATCTGCAGAAATCGAGGGTACATGCAGAATCCCTCTTTCCCTTTGGCCTCTATATTCTCCACCATATATGTGAATATCATCCTGGAGAAACCAAATGGGTGGTTCAGCACCAGAGCGACGTATGCGTTTTGCATCTGGTCTGAAAGCTCATCGAATCCACCCTTTCTGGATGCTATGCATCTCAGAAGTACATGAGCCAGATACTTAAACTGGGGGCACAAGTTGCTCTTGTTGAGCATGCTTGTGTTAATGTCCCCCGAATATTTGGCCCTCATAAAGCAGCCACGGACGGTCAGGGGTGTAGTCGTGTTGGGCAGTCAGCATCATCCCCAAATTCAAGGACCGTCTGTATGTCCTTCTCAGAAATCTGTATCGGCTCTCCAAAAATAGAACTCCTGATGGAATAGGGATCAGTCGACCTATCCACCACTGCGTTCTCCCAGAACGCCTGCTGTATCGATCTATATGGAGTACACTGAGCAGATATCGCTCTGGAGATCCTCGAACGGCGCAGAAAAGTAATAATCCCAGTAAAGTCTGCCGCGTTGCGGGATGTCAAGTCTAGATGAGCACATATATTATGCTTAGTGCTCATAGTCCATCTGCTCGCCATCTGTGACAAAACCAAGTAAACGTTAGATCATGTGGAAGATAGCTAATTTCAGTCAATGAACATTAAACTTTTGACTTAATAGTGCGACTGAACAAGCGACTTAGTTCCAGTCGTACGATTGAACTGTGCGACTGAGCTCTAGTCGTACGATTGAGGCAATCGTCCATCTTAGTCGTACGATTAAGCCAATCGGACAGCTCAGTCGTACGATTGAAGTTCATCAGCATGACCAGTCGTTCATTTGACTATTTGTTCATTCAAATTCCTGTTTTGAGCAATACTAAGTGTTAAACATCAAAATTATGCTCATTGCACTCAGAATTAGCCGATTAAGCCTATTGTAACCTTAATTTGATCATTAAGTTCAGGTTTTAAGGTCTATTAAGCCTATTAAGATTACGAGTACTGTTCGGTCATAATTTGTGCCATTTTTGATGATTCGACACAGTTTGTTCGATGGTTCCTCTTGTTTAGTACCTGTATGAGCGAGTGCAAGTGTCAGAAACAATGTAATCGAGATTTAAGATGTTTTTGGAAATTTTGGCAGAGTTTCGCTATGTCGTACGAGTGAAGTGGGCGATTAGGGCAAGTGAGCGACTGAGGGTGATTTCCCTGGTATTTATACTAGGGCAACCTTCAGTCGTACGACTGTGCTTAGTCGGATGACTTAGTCGTGCGACTGAGCCTAGTCGTATAGTTGAGTCGTACGACTGAGTGTCAGTCGTACAGTTCACCTAATCGTCCATCTTCAGTCGTACGATTGACCTTCATTCGGATGTCTACCATAGTCAGTCACTTTCAATCGTCCGATTGGGCTCATTCGCATGGCCCAATCGTACGATTGTGTTCAATTGTATACCCCATTCGTACGACTGAGTCAGATCAGATTCAGTCGTGCGATTGGGCTATACTTGTGCCATTTTAGTCAACTATATTTACCGACCCTTAGATTTCTTAACCAATTGATAAAACATTATGTGCCGTTGATCATCTCAGACATGATCCATTTATCCACCCGATCACCTCAGACGTGATCCATTTAACCACCCGATCACCTCAGACGTGATCCATTTAACCAACTTATCACCTCAGACGTGATATTTTTATCCTTTCAGAAACAATTTTTAAATAAACATTTAGCTCGTTTAGTGACGTTAACGGATAACCATACACACACAGTCCGACATTGACACACTAATACTAACCAATAAATAAAATTTAAACTACGAACAAAAATGAACATCTTTTTGTGATTTTTGTTAGGGCAGGTTTGTGTAGCCTATCAGCACATTATATCAGGAACAGACTCATTTGGAATCAGACAGGCATATACACCATTACTTGGAACATTATGAGTTGATTTCATTTTCATGATGACATATCACAGTTTGTTCTGATCTAAGACTTCTAAGTACTAACTGGGAATCATGTTTAATATGATACGTAACACACTTTGATCGTCAACTTCAGTCGGTGCATACAAGACGATTGTCAGTATACTTGTCCACTTAAATTCATACACAGACTTTTGACATACATTGGTAATGAATTATGTTATATTATTTCAAACAACATTTGTGTATCCCACACTTATATGGTAATCAGCATTCCTTAAAGGACTTTCGAGCGGTCTTTAGGTATTTTTGCAAGAAGAGACTATTCTTAGATCTTTCAAAGAGAAGCCAATCCTCAGGTCAGTGCCATCGCACAGCAGAGAGGCGGCAAACAACAATGAAGTCTAGAATATGTAGGTTATGCTTATCCTCAGGTCAGTGCCATCGCACAGCAGAGAGGCACACAACCTATCTCCTTGTTAGAGCATTTCTTATTTTCTTTTGCACATAGCGCACCAACAACATAAGTTATCAGCTTGATTACGCTAGTATTCATTTTTTTCGTGCTTTGCTCTTTTTGTGGTCATTTGCACACCTTTGTGGCATTTATTTGCTCGTTATCCCTTATCGGAAGAGCTGATTGTGTTAACCAGTGATAAGATGGGAACCCACAGTTGATTGAACCTTTTAGTTTAGATTAAGTTTACCAATGAAGTCTACTTGTCTATATTGTTGAATCTACTGACACATCATATAATGAACTAGCACCTCCCTAGATCAACTTTCTCCGTGTAATTACAGTAACAATCAAACGTACTATCATTTTCCCATTTTGTTAGACTTAGACTTCTCTGATTTTTACATTTTCAGTAAGTTAATTAACATTTTTGATCTCAACATCATTTTGTTGTTCCAAATAACTCGATGCCTGTGTACTATCATTTCCAATTTTGTCGAGTCACATTTCCTGTTTTGTTGTCTTTGCCTTTTCAGCTTTACTCGCCTTCCCCCCCCTTTTTTTTTAAGTAAATAAATACTGAATTAAACCTAATCTCCCCCTAAAATTCTAAAACAGAAAATCTTTTTGTGTTTTTGGATTTTTATAACAACAAGGAAATTAAAAAATAAAATAAAATAAAAGACGAAAATAAAGAAAAACGGTGTCGGACTATGTATCTGTTTCTTCTAATATAACATCACTTTTCTTTTTAACCCGTTGACCTCTAGCAGATAGAAAATCTTGGTTTATCAAATGGTTTAGTGTAGAGGTCAGCGCGTTGAAAATCCGTGTTAATTTTGACCACATCAATTAAGTGTTTTTCATAGCAATCGCGTATGAAATGATACTTTATGCCTATGTGTTTGGTCTTAGGATGTTGAACCGGATTTTTAGTTACTGCAATTGCAGCCGAATTATCAACATAGATAGGAGTAGAAGTGAAATGCAAACCGTAATCCCGCATTTGCTGTTGAATCCAAATGATTTGAGAGCAGCAGCTGGCGGCGGCAACGTATTCAGCTTCACAGGTAGACAGAGCAACTGATGTCTGCTTCTTGCACTGCCAAGTTACCAGTCTTCTCCTGAAAAATTGACATCCTGCTGACGTAGACTTGTAATTCATTTTGCAGCCTCCGTAATCCGAGTCACTATACGCCGTTAGCTCAAAGTCATCATCATGAGGATACCACAACCCCAGTGTTGGAGTACCCTTCAGATAACGAAAAATTCTTTGACTCCAATCAGATGATTGACTTTAGGTTTTGCCTGATATCGGGAACATAAACATGTGGCATACATGATATCTGGACGAGAGGCAGTGAGGTACATGAGAGATCCGATCATCCCACGATACATGGTGGCATCCACCAAATCCCCATTCTCATCAGGAGCCACATCGTGATTTGTGGCGAGAGGGGTACCGGCTGCAGTGACATTTTCCATATCAAATCGACTAAGAATGTCACCGACATACTTAGTTTGATGCAAAAAGATGCCGGTAGATGTTTGGTCCACCTGTAATCCTAGGAAGAACTTCATTTCTCCCATGGCACTCATCTCAAACTCAGCCTTCATCACAGATTCAAACTCTTTACATAACCCTTCGTTTCGTGAGCCGAAGATTATGTCATCCACATAAATCTGTACCAAAAGCAAATCACCATCCTTCTCTTTGATGAATAATGTACAGTCAATCACACCCTGCGAAAGCCATGTTTCAACAGATGGGTGGAGAGCTTTTCATACCAAGCTCGAGGAGCCTGATGTAGCCCATACAGAGCCTTGTCTAACTTGTAGACTCTGTCCCGATGATAAGGATCTTCAATCCTTCGGGTTGACTTACATATACTTCTTCACGGATTTCCCCATGCAAGAATGCACTCTTAACATCTAGTTGATAAACTTTGATCTTCATGTAAGAGGCGTAGGCTAGAAAGATACGAATTGCTTCCATTCTAGCTACGGGAGCAAAGACTTCATTGTAGTCGATTCCTTCGACTTGTCTGAAGCCTTGAACAACCAACCGTGCCTTGTTTCTGATAACAACACCCTGGTCATCCTTCTTGCACTTTAGTACCCATTTGGTACCAATTACCTTGACTCCTTTGGGTCGGTCAACAAGAGTCCACACTCCAAGTTTCTTGAACTGTAGCAACTCCTCTTGCATAGCATTGACCCATGCTTCATCCTTAAGGGCATCACTTACGTGTTTGGGTTCAATTTGAGAGACAAAACATCTGTAAGCTCCATCATTCACGTAGCCCTTTTCCATTACTTCAGCGTAATCAGCAGTGTACAATCGACTTCTAGTCTGCACGCCGGAGTGGAGATCACCAATGATAGCATCTGGCGGATGACTTGTACTGATCCTAGTCAAAGGAGTTGTAGGAACGACAACTTCAGAGTCCATAGTCGTGACTGGAGGTTCAGTGTCTGTGGTTCCAGATGCAGGTGAAGCACCTGAAGAGCTCCCTTCTTGATCAACATTAGGTGTTTGTGCTGGTTCAGATGCTTCTTCATCCTCTGATGAGTCTTCACTATCATTCTGATCAGCTGAGGCAGATCCCGATGACCCACTTGTAGGAGTGGTATTGCTAGTATCCAGATTCGGTGAGTTGAGAACATCGTGCATCATCTGAGTAGCAATTCATCATCTGAAACTATCTGAGGAAGATTGAATGATTTGAAAAAGCCATCGTAGTCGAAGAATGACGATGGACCTTTTCCAGCAGGGGGGATAGTGAAACGTTGAACATCAACATTGCACCATACTTCTACCTGACCAGTAGAGTTGTTGTAAACTCGTTTGTCGGGTATACTGTATCCCAGAAAGATCCCCTGATCTGCCTTTTCATTGAACTTGCCTTCTTGAGTTTTCTTCAGAAGAGTACAAGGAGCACCGAAAGGTTCCAGATACTCCAGGTTTGGCTTACGCTTCTGTAGCAACTCATAGCAAGTCTTCCCGTGCCTCTTCACTACTGACACACGATTAAGTGTGTAGCAGGCGTTGGCTACAGCCTCGTTCCAGAACTGTACTGGCAGTTTTGAGTCTGCCAACATAGTCCTGGCTGTCTCGATCAGACTCTGTTCTTTCGCTCAGCAACTCCATTCATCTGTGGAGTGTATGCAGAGGTGAATTGATGAACAATTCCCTTTTCTTTGCAGAACGCATCCATCCACTGATTCTTGAACTCGGTTCCATTATCTGACGAATCTTTCTCACTTTAAGCTTGTAAAGTGACTCCAGGTGGTGACCAGTACTTGAATGACTCAAATGTTTCTGACTTAGCTTTCAGAAACATCCCCACGAGAATCGTGAGTAGTCATCGGTGACTACGAAGCAGTACCAGTCTCCAGCGATACTCTTCGTGCTAACTGGACCGAAAAGATCCATGTGCAGTAGCTCCAGGGGTATCTCAATAGAATGGACATTCTTGGTCTTGTGAGATTTCCTGGTTTGCTTTCCTTTCTTGCATGAGACACAAAAATCAGGAAGCTTGAAGTTCTTGACAGGAACTCCATCAACTAGGTTGTTATGAATCAGGTGATTCATCTTCCTATGATTAATGTGTCCATTCTTCTGTGCCACGAAATGGAGTCCTTCTCTGTAGCTTTAGATAAGAAACATTGAACAGTAGAAGACTAGTAGAGGCATTAGACATATCTAGAACATACAAGTCATTATATCTAGATGCTGACATTAATACCTGTTCCTCTGGAATATCCATTTCTTTCTTCAGAATGTAACATTTGCGATTATCAAACATGACTTTGAATCCCTTGTCGCAAATCTGAGACACAGAAAGCAGATTGTTTTCTAACTGCTGAACAAAGTTGACTTTGTCGAATCTTACCTTGTCATTACCTACTTCGCCCTGAGCGGTAATGTATCTCCTTTATTACCAGCAAATGAAACGTGTCCCCTTTAATTGTTTGACATTGAAAAGAAGAGACTTGTTTCCCGTCATGTGCCTGGAAGCTCCGCTATCTACTATCCATGTATTTGTAGACGCACTATAGCGGACAACCTGCACATATGAGAAAATCATCAGTTAAGGATGGGGACCCAAGCCTTGACTGGCTTGGGTTTCCCAGAGGAATCAACCATCATGAATTCGACCCACTGTCCTTTATCAGTGGGGGAATCTCAACTTTCAGATTGTCCTTGCTTTCAGACACACCAGTTGTCTTGGCTTTCCATAAACCATCCCTGTGAAAGGATTGTTTGTGGTAACCTTAGACTGATTTACGTTTGAGCATATGATTTAGATTCAGAAACAGGTTTTACCTCTGGCATCACGGACTTGTCGGGGACTTGTCTGTTTTGCCTTTGGCGAGGTGGAGACGAAAAGGACCTAGAAGGTGTTTTAGACCTAATAGGTGTTTTCGATCTAACTGGAGTCTTAGAACGCTGTTTTGAATCTACTTTGACTTTGTCGTGTAGCTCAACCTTAATTCTTGGTGTCTGATAGCGAGGACAATTAGTAGAAATATGACCGCGCTGACCACAAGTATAGCAGGATCTCCATTCATCAGGGCTAGGAGATCTCTTGTGGGGCGGTGAATAAACCTCAGATTCTTTCTTTTTATTATACTTTTAAGATTTTCACCTCCTTTGACAAATTTAACTTGTTAACATGATTTATGTTTTGTCTTGGAAATTGGTGATTATCTTGTTTCACTGGTTTAGCTTGAGTGATTTTGGAAACTTAGGTTGTGTGGAAGTTGACTTTTTACCCAACCCAAGAGATGCTTGAACATTTCTTCCACTCGTTTGCCAGTGATTTGTGTGCTTGTAGTGCTTGATCCAGAATCTGTCTGGTCAGGAACCGAAGAGGCAGTGGTAACTGCTGTATCCGGATCACTGACTAGAGGAGTTGTCACCACATGATCCTTTATGGGGTTATCATTAATTGGACGTTGTTTGATGTTTAAAAAGGACTCATGTGGTGGTGGCACAACTTTATAACCCAACCCCTCCCGTTGTTGCGTTCTTTAACCAAGTTTTTCAAAATATGTGAGGAACTAGCTAGACTGTGGAGTCTTTGTTGCAAAGACTCGTTTTCAACTTGTAAAACCGCTCGTTCCTTCTTAGTTTCTTCTATTGTCTTTAATAAACTTGATATCATTTTCTTGGTTAAAGGCAACAACTTCAGTTTCTTTTAACTGTTTCTTAAAGCATCAATCTTTTCTTATAACTGTTTTCATTCTGTTTTAAGATTCTGTTTGCAGTGCACAATTTTAAATCATTTACTAAGTTATCATTATGATCTAATAACCTAGCAAATTTCAGGTCAATGCTTTCTCTAAATTTTTCACAATCAACACAAGCATGTTTAGTAAATAATTCATCCTTTGATTCTACCTGTGCCGATGTAGATGTTCCAGCCATGAAAGCATTTTGGGGTTCAGATTGTGCTTCAGACGCAGCATTCAGTTCATTCTCCACAAGCTGATCAACATCAGCTATGTCATCATCCAATCAGCATTGTCAGCTCAGCTGAGTTCTCCCCTCACTTGCTGAGTCTTCATTTAGATCCTCGACAGAAGCTATTTGGCTTCACCATCAGATAAGAACCGGAAGGACCAGTCCTGTCCTTCATCACCTTGTGCCACCAAAGCCTTGGAATCACTTCGCTGAAACTGGCTTCTTATCTTTATCTTGCCTGTTGAACGAGGAGAATGGATTTCCGTTCCCAGTCTTTTTAGGCTTCACACATTCCCTCTTGAAATGTCCTTTCTCACCGCAGTTGAAACACGTGACTTTGGACTTGTCAAAACCCAAAAGTAGTATCTTTGTAGCCACGAGATTCTGCCCTGTCTTCTTCACAAACTTCTTTGCTCGTCGCACAGCACTTGCGAGAGCCCACATAATGTCCATCCTCTCCAACTCATTTTCATCCACCCTCATAGTCTTCATCAGCCAAGTGGCAGTTTCCTATCTTCCCTGCAATCAAACCATCATAGGAATGAACCACTGCAGCAAGTAGGTCCATGTGTTCCTTGGCAACTTCCACAGTGACTTTACCCGGTTCTCAGTTATTAACTTTGTCGAGTGAGCTTCAGTAATACTGTGTTGAACCCCTGATGAACAGATGACTCAACCCCAGACGATGAGCTTTGACCAGATGTATTAGAAACAAATGCAGTCTGCATGGAGCATTGGAAGACTTTTTTGCAATTGGAGTTTGGAGTCACATGTAAAGAGTGGATCCTGAGCATATGCAACCCTTCTTTCGCCTTATACTTATGTCTGACCTCTTCCTCTCGCAGTTTCATAATAAAGTCATTTATCCAAAGTCTCGAGAACTGAATTGTGTCTCAAGGCTGAAATAAATGAATCCATTTTTCTGGAAGACCTTCAGCTAAACTGGCGACCTTTTCTTCTTTAGACGTTGTAACCCATGAGTGTGAAGTTCACTCATTAGATGATAGAAGCGGTCAATGATGTCGTCTAAGCTCTCGTTCCCAATAGCAGAGAAATTGTCAAAACCTTTTTGGAGCTTGGCCTTCAAGGATTTCAGAGTTGAGCTCCTTCATACCTTTCTCGAGAGCTTTCAGAATTTTTTACTCTGTTTCTGATCCGAGTATGACTGATGGAAGATCTCTTAGGAATTGACTGGGTGAGCATAGCATAAGCCTCTTTTCAGCATTATAGGCAGTCTTTTGGAGCATCCGTCATTCCACTCAACGTTAATGGCAAACCATGCACCAACTGGCATGGTGTAACCAGTCTCAATAGAATTCCATAGATTAGTATCCCGCCATTGAGATGAATCTCAAACCTTTGCTTCCACTGCGGGAACTCATCAATGGATAGAAGCTTAGGCGGCTTATTGTGATACCAATCTCATTCTCCAGAGCAGTAGGTTTTGGATCCTTGAGTCCTTTCCAGCTGACATGGCATAATTTTCTGAGTCCATTCTTTTATTAATTAACTTGTGAATTAAACTGCTAATGCGATTGGGGAGTACGACTGGGATGCGACTGACACTAGCTGTATGCGATTGGACTCAAACGTACGATTGAACAGGCGATGAGAGACTTAGGCGACTGAACAGACGAACGACTCAGCTGGGCGACTGGAGTTGACGATTGACTCAATCGGGCGACTGGCTATACGACTGACTCAATCGGGCGATTGAACTGGGCGACTGGACTTCAGTCGTACGATTGAGCTAATCGGCGAAATTTTTCAAACTTTTTTTGACCTAAAACGAGGTTTTTTACACCCTAGACGGCTGGAAGTCGAAAAACACTGATTTTGCAGAACATGCACACGTAAAGACTTCGGTTTTTGAGCATAAAGATTGGATCTTTCGCGTAAAAACGTAGACTTTTTCCACCAAAAACCGATTGAATCAACGAAGATCAAGAGCCTTGCTCTGATACCACTTGTTAGGACCGTTACGTACGGAGTACTAACTGATTCTTCGTTATACGATCAAATGTGCGGATCCTATTTGTATTTGGGATCCAATCAGGGCGAACGAAATCAAGTATCAATCCTAAAACGTTAGAAAACGTGAATGTGATTAGGATGATCTCGGAACGTTCTATGAAGTTGGGAATTGACGAACAGGGCGCTCTGGGTCGACTAGTGTTATGAATATTCTAAGTGTTGCTTTTTTTCA